>JAAGEH010000413.1:606996-630897 GCA_011751065.1 Lasiurus cinereus | reverse complement strand
ACTGGATAAAACTGCACATAGATTAAAAGTAAAAAGGACCTTTCCTAGAAGGAAGTACAGTATGCTAAATGCAGACCGTGGTTGCCTCTCAGTAGGGGGCGTTAACTTGGCTTTATTTATTTTTGTTTCCTCATTTTTTTCCCCTATAATGATTAAGAGTGACTTTTATGATCACACACACACACACACAATTAAACGAGGAAAAGAGGATCTGGGTGTACCTTACAGTTTCCCACGTGGCAACAGGTCCCAGCCATACATTCTCACACCCTTGGCCGTGCTTCTGGCAGATTGGAGGTCCGGTTGCTGACTTCTGTTGCCTCGAGTGTTCTGAGTCAGGGAGTGAACACCCTTGAGTAGAAGAGATCACGAGAAAGTCAGAGCGTTCCAGCGGAGTCAGCTGCCTACCTGCTAGGGGGTCTTGACCCTGCAGGTCCCCACGTGGCAGAGACTGGCTCTCAGCCTTACAGATGGGGGAACCCAATTCTGCCTGTGCCCCCGGGTTGGGCAGATCATGAGTATGATGAATCAACACCAAAGAAACCCATGAGTGACATGTGTGCTTCTTACCCAGGATGCTAATTTAATGAAGACGGTGAGAAGGGACTTGCTACTCACAAGGAACCTTTCATGCAGCATAGAACCCATATGGGGGGCCAACTTATCGTTAGAAGGCTGATTTTGTGAACATAAAATTGGAACTCTGATGTGGCATTGTTACAGAAAACCGGAGAAGAACCAAGCAACACTTAGAGAGATAGAGTTACATTTCTTACGTGCGGGCCCAGAGAAAAATGTCTCTCAAATTCTGGGCCCCAACATGGAGGAATTTTCCCTGTTTACATGTTGTCACCTTCTTTGTCTCCCAAATATGAGGTGTTTCTGGCCCCTTTGCAAGTTCTTAAAGAGCTTCTATGCGCTGGTTGAGACCTCAACCAAAGGCCTGGCCTGGTGCCAGCCCTGATCATTTTGTCCAGGAAGGTTTAATGGCCTCTCTGGAGTGAGAGTCGTCCTATTTTCCTTATGATTTAAGCAAGCAAGCATCTACAGAAGCCAAATAGCAGGGTTAAAATTTCAAACAGCAGTTTTTCTATAAGAGGGATGCTTCCACATAAGCAGTGGTTCTCAACCTTCCTAATGCTGGGACCCTTTAATACACAGTTCCTCATGTTGTGGTGACCCCCAACCATAAAATTATTTTCTTTGCTACTTCCTAACAGTAATTTTGCTACTGCTGTGAATCGTAACGTACATATTTGTGTTTTCTGATGGTCTTAGGCGACCCCTGTCATGGGGTCGATGGACCCCAAAAGGGGACGTGACCCACAGGTTGAGAACCGCTGCACATAAGGTTAAAGTGGTCTGGCACCTCCATCCATCAACACACGGGTTCATATCTGCCCCTCATTCAGGCTGCCTAAGACTCAGTCCCACTCAAAACAGTTTTGGGGGAACTACTAAGTTTTGTCTTCAAGACCCACCATTTTGTTTACTTCAAGGAGCCAATAAACCCCCTTTGGAATGAGCCATCCTTTCTCTGGATCAGTTAGTGCAACCATGAGTTACAAATAAAGATGATTGCTCTTACAGTTCCTTCACACACACACACACACACACACACACACACACACACACACCACCCACCCCACTCCAGGTCCTATTTGGGGAGCTAATGGGCTGTGGGAGGTGCAGTAAGTGCCTGGCCAAAACAAGTGAAATTCACAAGAACACTGTAACTATGGTGACCACCACCTTGTTTACCCTTGGCTGTGCTGGCCTAGCACGGCCACTATTAATTGCTTCCCTCCAAAGTCCCTGTGGCCTTTAACCTGATGGATTTATTCTAAGGGAAAAAAAAGGCGGCAGGGGAGAAAAGATGTGTCCCAGCATGTTATTTACAAGTATTTGTCCACAGAACTCAGGCGTGGAATGAAGTATGGATAAATTATGTCAACCTGCATATGTCCCCTCATTATCATCGGTAACTGTATACTAAGTCCCCACTTCATAAAACGGCAAAAAATGAATGACTTTTTGATAAGGCTGGGAATCTATAAGTTGGTTCACACCAGCCGCCCGCGCTACAAAAGCACCCACAGTCAAGGTTAATCAAACACAATAAGGCCTTGGGCATTGAATCCTCTATCCATCACCACGTCAGGGTATCATTGAGGGGGAAATTGAATACTTCATCTGCACAGCCACACGAGATAAATCTTTACATGTCACAGCTATTGACTCTTGGGGCGCAGGGAGCTTTAGGCTAAATTACTTAACCCTGAGGATGCTCTGCACCAGAATGTTCCATTGCCTGGGGAAGGGAGTGGCCTGCTATTTTGTTGTTTTTGTTTTTAAATATTTTTATGGATTTCAGAGAGGATGGGAGAGGGAGAGAGAGAAATACCAGTGATGAGAGAGAATCATGGATGGGCTGCCTCCTGCACGTCCCACACTGGGGATGGAGCCGGCAACCCGGGCCTGTGCCCTGACCGGGAATCGAACTGTGACCTCCTGGTTCAGAGGTGGATGCTCCACCACGGAGCCACGCCGGCCGGGTGAGTTGCTGGCTTAAACCACCGCACCCAAGAAGCTTCCGTCCACAGTCAGACAACCCACTCTCGGCCCTGGTCCCCCCATCAGGGCAGACGAGGGGGCAGGTGTGGGAGCCCCTTTCCACGTCCCGCGTGGTTCAGGATCCCCAGTTCAGGGTTCGGGTTCTGAAGGAGGACGCACACAAATGAAAAGAGACTAGAAAACATTAATTTGGCGACATTGGGGGGCCAGGCGGGAGCCTTCCTCTAGTGGAAAGGACTGCCACCTTCCTTTGGCCTTGCCATCCCTTTTATTCAGGTTTGGGATACACCCTTTGCCCTGAAGCAGGCAATTCCAGTAACAAGTAGATTATCTTATCAGTCAGGATTGACAGGATGATTTGATGGGGAAGTTCATTGTCTCAATTAGATAGGGAGTGGCTGGCTTTGACCTTTCAGAGCTTCAAGGTTGACCAGCCTTCCGGGTTCCTCGTCCACTTTCTGTTAGAGAGACAGTGACTGTTTCCCGCAGGCAGGATGACAGTGGCCCTGAAGCTAATGAAGAGCTCAGACAGGCCGGAAGGACAGCGAGGCCTCTACTTGCTACCTGGATGGGTGAGGGAGGGGGGAACTCACTGTCTATGTCACAAATTCTTTATTTTATCTTTGTTAATATTTACATTGATTTTAGAGAGAGACACAGGGAGAGGGGGAGGGAGAGAGAAAAACTGATGAGAGACTGGAACATGGATCAGCCTCCTGCACACCGGGGACTGTGCCCACAGCCCGGGCCTGTATCCGGCCCAGGAATCAAGCCGACAACCTTTGGGAGCACGGGATGGATGGCACCCAACCACCTGAGCCCCCCGGCCAGGGCTATTGCTCCTTTTTAAACAAGACGGAGAGCTTGCTGGCTCTCTCTCTCTTTTTCTTTTTCTTTTTTTTTTTAATATACTTTATTGATTTTTTACAGAGAGGAAGGGAAAGGGATTGCGAGCCAGAAACATGGATGAGAGAGACATCAATCAGCTGCCTCCTGCACGCCCCCTACTGGGGATGTGCCTGCAACCAGGATACATGCCCTTGACTGGAATCGAACCTGGGACCTTTCAGTCTGCAAGCCGACGCTCTATCCATTGAGCCACACCAGCCAGGGCTATTGCTCCTTTTTAAAAAAGATGAGTATTTGTGTAAACAACAAGTTTTTTCTGAACCTCAGATTTCGGTCTTCCCCCCACCCCCTTTTCTTTTATAAATATTTTATTGATTTTTTACAGAGAGGAAGGGAGAGAGATAGAGAGTTAGAAACATCAATGACAGAGAGACATCAATCAGCTGCCTCCTGCACGCCCCCCACTGGAGTTGTGCCCGCAAGCAAGGTACATGCCCCCGACTGGAATCGAACCTGGGACCTTTCAGTCCACAGGCTGACGCTCTATCCACTGAGCCAAACCGGTCTTGGCCCTCTCTTTTTTTTTAACCTCTTGTCACACACGGAAGATCAATTTGTTCATCATTCGTCTCTCTTTTTTTTTTTTCTTTCTTATATTTTATTAATTTCTTTACAGAGAGGAAGGGAGAGGGATAGAGAGTTAGAAACATCGATGAGAGAGAAACATCGATCAGCTGCCTCTTGCACGTCCCTACTGGGAATGTGCCCACAACCAAGGTCCATGCCCTTGACCGGAATCAAACCTGGGACCTTTCAGTCCACAGACCAACGACGCTCTATCCACTGAGCCACACCGGTTTCGGCATCTGTCTCTCTTTTTGTTAGACCGCCACTTCCCATCATCCTCAGGAAGCACCCTCAGCAAAAAACAGCCCGAAACCCGCCTGAGCGGACGGTGAAGGAGAAGCTCATTTGCACCAGAGGGACGGTGTGGTCCTGTGAGCTCTCATTTGCATAATCCTCCCCCCTCTCCCCCTTTGCAAAGGCCTTTGATATTCTCCCCCCAATCCCAGATGACGCGGGTGGGAGGAAGAATTAAGCCAGTAGCAAAGCCCTAGCTCCGTGCCCTCCGCTGGTCCATTCATCTTGGTGATTTCCTCTCCCGTTCATTAGACATCAGCGGCTCCTCCAGCCGGGCCCATAAATCCACATCGGAGTTCATCAGAATCCGGGGAGTCCGCTGGCCTCCTCTCGATTCATTCCTCGAAGCTCAGGGCGAGGGTCTGGTGGGACGAGCAGGCGGAGAAAGATGCCAAGGACAGGGCCTGCCTGGGACCAGTAGGCACCGTGTGCAGGCCAGGATTCGGACCCGGGCCCGCGCCCGCGTGGTGCCGGGAAGGGTAGGTCACCCTCCTCTGGGTCTGAGTAAACCCCAAGCTGAAGCGGAAAGGGGGAAGGCGGAGGGGAGAATTCAAAGCAGGAGCCCTGGCCGGTGTGGCCCAGTGGATAGATCCTCGGCCCCAGGACTCAGTGTCCTGAGTTCACTTCTGGTCAAGAGCACGAACCTATGCCGAAACCGGTGTGGCTCAGTGGATAGAGCGTCGGCCTGCGGACTGAAGGGTCCCAGGTTCGATTCCGGTCAAGGGCATGTACCTTGGTTGCAGGTACATCCCTAGTGGGGGGCGTGCAGGAGGCGGCTGATTGATGTCTCTCTCTCATCGATGTTTCTGACTCTCTATCCTTCTCCCTTCCTCTCTGTAAAAAATCAATAAAATATATTTTTAAAAAAAAAAGGGCATGGACCCCGGTCACAGGCTCCATCCCCGGCCCTAGCTGGGGTGCTTGCAGGAGACAACCAATCGACGTGTTCCTTTCGCAGGGATGTTTCTCCCTGTCTCTCCCCCTCCCTCCCTCCTCCCACTCGCTCTAAAAATCCCGGGAAAAGTAACCCAGGTTGATGATTAACAACAACAGAAGCCAGTTAACTGCTGGACCAGAGAGCCACTTGCTGACTGCTTCCCTCCATGACCAGCAAATGCAGCTGACGCCTGTCAAACACGCCTCCTTCCTATAGAGGATTGTTTCCGTGAGTTCCACACCGCTTTGTGGAGCTCCTGAGAGCAGGGGAGGGTGCCGGTGGGGAGAGGGGTGCCGGGGGGAAATGGCCGTCCAGCGTAGACCTTCTCCATCGGGTTCCTCTGCGGGACCCTGTCTGCACACGCTTCTCAGTGGGAAGCTACAGGTTCCGCTGTAGGAGGCTTGCGTGGCGATCCCAGAAAACAGCTGAGAAGCGAGTTTCCTTCCCCAAGCGCCCTCCAAAGCAGAGTCTCTGAGGTCCACCCTTTTTTAAATGAGCCGCACGATGAGCATCCGGAGTCTGAGGGAAGGAGGACCGGCAGGCAGCACGTGCTGCCCCCACCAGCAGGTGGACAGGAAGGTTCTAGAGCCTGGGAGAGTGTCGCATTGACACAACTGGAACTGCTGTTGTTAAATGGAAGTCACACTCCCTAACCGGGGACCGGGCAGTTTGCTGTCCGACTACACATGCAAGCGCCTGCGTCTCCGCATCTCCAACGGGTGTGTTTTCCAAGTTTACCCTTGGCCGGGCAAAGGGGGCTGTGCATCTCAACGTGGCTCTCTCGCCAGACGGGGCCATCTTTGCAGATCCTCAGGAGCCGATTCCGTCCTGTAAACAGCCTCCGTCTCTTGTCCCTTTTCCACCGTGTGATGGGTCTTCTTTACTTTCACTAGCTTTTTTTTTTTTTAATATGTTTTATTGATTTTTCACAGAGAGGAAGAGAGAGGAATGGAGAGTTAGAAACATTGATGAGAGAGAGACATCGATCAGCCGCCTCTTGCACGCCCTCCACTGGGGATGTGCCCGCAACCCAGGTACGTGCCCTTGACCGGAATCGAACCTGGGACCCTTTAGTCCGAAGGCCGACGCTCTATCCACTGAGCCACACCGGTTTCGGCTCACAGGCTTTCTAGGTGTTAGAAATATTAGTCCTTGGTCAATGATGTAAGTGACACGTACTTTTTTATCATCTGTCTTTGCACACTTTTAACCAAGCACACGGTCTAATTTGTCAGTCTTTCCTTTCACGTTTCTAGCTGCTGAGCCATTGTTAGGAAAGTTTTCCCCATTCCCAAATGATGGGGAATTCACCATGTTTTCCTGAAATTTGTGTGTGTGTCTGGGTGTGTGGGGGGGTTGGTTCCAGTGATCTCATTTCCCCATTGAGGTACTTTTGCCACAGACTAAATTTAACCAAGTGAGTCTGTGTCAGGTGACATTGGAAGGGACTACTCCCAGGAAAAATTTGAATTACTCAAGCTATTTATTTCTGTTCTCCATCTTCCCCCCAGCCTGTAACTGAATCTACACTCCCAATAAAAAAAAAATTATCTTTATTGTTGAAAGTATTACAGGTTCGTCTCTTCTCACCCATCCACCCCCACCTTCTCTCTGAGATTCCACAGTCTGTCCCATGTCTGTCTCTATGTCTCTGGACCTGTTTTGTTCATTATATCCCACGTGTGAATAAGATCATGTGATACTTGTCTCTCTGTGCCTGGCTTATTTCACTCAGCATGATGCTCTCCAGGTCCCTCCATGCTGTCTCACAGGGTAAGGGGTCCCTCCTTTTTGCAGAGTTCAGTATTCCATGGTGTAGGTGTACCCAGCTTTTTATACAATCATCTGCTGGCTGTTTGCACATCTTAGCTATTGTACATTGTGCTGCTATGAACATAGGGGTGCGTATATCCTTTCTGATGGGTATTTCTGGTTTCTTGGGATGTATTCCTAGGAGTGGGATCACTGGGTCAAAATGGGAGCTCCATATTTAGTTTTTTGAGGAAACGCCATACTGTTCTCCACAGTGGCTGTGCCAAGAGCAGTCTGCATTCCCACCAGCAGTGAAGGAGAGTTCCCTTTTCTCCACGTCCTCGCCAGTACTTGTCATTTGGCACAAGAACAGACATCTAGATCTCTGGAACAGAACAGAGAGCCCAGAAATCGCACCAAGCCATTACGCTCCATTAATATTTGACAAAGGAGGCAAGAACATACAGTGAGTAAAGACAGTCTCTTCAATAAACAGTGTTGGGAAAATTGGACAGAGACGTGCAAAAAAATGAAACTAGACCTCCAACTTACACCATACACAAGAATAAACTCCAAATGGACGAGACTTAAATGTAGGTCATGAAACCATAAAAATCCCAGAAGAAGCCATAGGCAACAGAATCTCAGCTATCTCTGGTAGCAATGTTTGTGGATACACCCCATGTGGCTCACAAGCCGTGGTTTGCCGCTCTGTTGACGAATTAGTTTGCCGAACACTGGGATGGGGGCTTCATCGCAACAACAACAACAAGTCTGTCATTACTGGAATCGAGAGTCTAGGTCAGTGGTCGGCAAACTCATTCGTCAATAGAGAGGCAAACCGCGGCTTGCCGACCACTGACCTAGGGTAAAGGAAACTAAGGAGAAAACAGATGAGACTACATCAAAATAAAAAGCTTCTGCACGGGAAAAAAAAATCAACGAAGTGAAACACTAATCCAAGAGAACATATGCGCGCCTACGTTCATGGCAGTGTTATTGACAACAGCTCAGATCTGGAAGCAGCCCACGTGTCCGTCAATAGGTGAGCGGATAAAAAAGCCGAGGTGCATCTACACAATGGGATACTCCCAGCCTTCAAAAAAAAAAAAAAGGAGGAAATTTTACCTTTTGCCAACAGCAGGGACAGACCTGGACATGATGAGGCTAAGTGGAATAAGCCAGTCAGAGAAAGACAAGCATCACCTGTTTAACTTTACAAACCAATGCCGCCCCAATAAACTCCATTTTTAAAAAATCACCTGATCCAAAAACCTGGATTAACGAATGAAGGAAGGTGGTCAGATGTTACCAGGCAAAGCCTAGGCGGTGAGCACACAGGGGTTGGCACTCACACTCACGCACATTGCTGCCTGTCTGAAAGCTTTCATGAACTGGGGGATTCCCCCCCACACCCCCGTGCTCACTCAGAAACACACCGGTAACTGCGCGCTGGGGCCACTGACCTCCTTCCTGGCCCCACCCTGCCCCGTCCTCCCTCTTCCTTGGCAGCTGCAGACCGTGCCCTCCTCGCCCTCAGAGCCAAGGGGAATGGGCACGAGCACAGGGAACCCAGCAACTGAGCAGGTGTGCCCGTGACTCAGCCTCTGTGCGGCGGGCCGTCCGCCCCCTTCCTGTGCCCAGAAGAGGCCTAACAGGCTGGCCATTCCCACACACACGCGCACACCTGGCTGCCGTCGATTCTCAGCAATGACAGGACGGCCTCGTGACGAGAAATGGCCAGCGTCCGCCTCTCCTTCCCTCTGCCCCTGGGGGGGAGCTGGCCCTGGGGAGCAGGTGTCTGCGCCCGGTGGCACCCGCACACCCCCGTGCTCTTTTCCCAGAGGCTCCTGCCACAGCGAGGGCAGGCCCAGGGCTCCGACCACACAGCCGCCCCCGAGGAGGCACCAGCTGTGCTGGCTGCGTTCTGTGGTTTCCATCGGAAGCGGCCCAGCGACCGAGGCCAGAGTCTCCGCACCCCACCCCCACCCGTGATGCTTAAACACCTCGCCCCAATTGGCCCCACCTGGCCCCCACATCGCGCCTGCGGGTACCACTTATGGGGAAGACTTGCTGCAGCTGCCCCTCCTACAGAACAGGATGAGGGGCCGGAAGAGCAGGGCCTCAGGCCTGTTCACCTCCAACCCTTGTACACCCCCACCTTACCCCCCCCTCCTCTCTCTCTCTCTCTCTCTCTCTCACACACACACACACACACACACACACACACACGGCCTCAGGAATGTTTACCTCCAACCCTTCTACACCCGTCACCACCCACCCTCCTTTCTCTCTCTCTCTCCCTCTCTCTCTCTCTGTCTCTCTCTCACACACACACACACAGAAGGAGGAGGAGCTGTATGACAAGTTACAGAGGCAGAAGAAGGGCGCTTGGCGCTCTGGAGGGAGGTAAAGGTATCACCCTCGGGGGGAGAGGGGTGAAGTGGGGGGATAGAAAAGCACCCGCAGCTCCAGAAGGCAGTGCCCGACCCTCCACTTCTGCCAGATCCCCTGTAAGGAAGCGGGGTCCCAGGGCCTCGGGCGGGGGTGCGGAGGGCAGACAGCGCTGCAAGCCAACTTGCCGGGAGCAGCAGCAAGAAAACCGTGAAAACAAAGTTAACGGAAACCTCGAGGCGGCTCTCACTCTGCCCTGTGGGCCCAGAGCAGCGGTTCTCAACCTTCCTCAGGCCGCGACCCTTTCAGACAGCTCCTCATGGGGTGGTGACCCCCCACCCATGAAATGATTTCCGTGGCTACTTCATTGCTGTCATTTTGCCACTGTTGTTAATCGTAATGTAAATATCTGATAGGCAGGATGTCTTAGGCGACCCCGGTGAAAGGGTTATTCGCCCCCCACAGGGGTCGCGACCCCCAGGTTGAGAACCGCTGGCCCAGAGGAAGCCAGAGAGACTCCACGCCCCTCTGAGCTCACAGTGGCCCTCAGGGAAAGCATCTGAGCCTCATCCACGCGCACGCTCCCGCGCTCACTGTTCCGGGGGGACCCCCCCGCTGCCCAGCAGTCTGCCCTGGGGAGGCATCTCACCCTTTGCCACCTAGAACGCTGGGATGTCCCAGCCCCCCAATGGTAGAAGCTGAGAGCTCCCCATATGCCTCAAAGCCCGGTTATGCCCGTGCGCAGGGAGGCGGCCAGGACAGGAGACAAGGCTCCCCGGTCTTACGAGGGCGCCTCTCCCAGACCCCCGAGCCCCCCGGAACCACTGAGAACGTCCCACACCCCTAGGAGCGCCCAGGGACCTCGTGCAGGTGTCACTGTTCTTTGTGTTCCACAGGGTCAAGGTACGGACCAAGGTGACTGGCCCAACTCTGTGCGGGAACATATACAGTGGTACCCCGAGATACGAGTTTAATCCGTTCCGTCACCTCGAGGCGTGGGAAACTATGAGACGCTCGAGTCGCGGTAAACGGGTGGGTCGTGTGCAGCCGGTCCTCGCGATGACTCCTATCTCAACGGTTGCTCGTATTTCAAAGCAAACATCGCTCGCTCGATGGCTCGTAGCTCAAAAATCTCGTATGTTAGGGCACTCGTATCTCGAGGTACCACTGTACTTGGAGTAAAACTTGAACGGATGGTGGGAAGTGGGTCAAGCACTGGTTTTTAAAGACATGGCAACACGCCCTGGCTAGTGTGGCTCAGTGGACAGAGCGTCAGCCTGCGGGCTGAAGGGTCCTGGGGTCGATGCCCTGTCCGGGCACAGGCCTGTGTTGCAGGCTGTCCCCAGTAGGGGGCATATAGGAGGCGGCTGATCAATGATTCTCTCATCGGTGATGTGTTTCCCTCCTTCCCTCTCTGAAATGAACACAAGTGTATTTTTAAAAATAAAGGACGTGTCAACAGCCCTTGGGCAGAGGCTGAGTTGGCCAAGTGTGAGGGCGAGGGCTGTGGTGTCTGCGGGGACCGACACCTGGGTTCCGTCCTCGTTCCACAGCTGCCACCGCCTGGACACCTGGGGCCACCATAGAGCGGCCGCTCTCAGGACGGAAATGCAGTCACACGTGGTGAAATGTACATTTCCTTTCTGTCACCCCGGTCATGCCAGAACGCACCCACCCGTTCTCGTGAGAAACCACGGAAAATAAATGGCTGGCCAGGTGCTGTGCCTTTCCTGTTCCGTTTCTTATTCTGTGATCCGGGCTTTGAGAAACCACTGCCGGGCCTGTTAGCTCAGAGCCCTGCCAGGATCAGGGCGCAGGGTCTGCATACAGACGCTGGTGCACCCCCAGGAAAGCTCACCCCTGGAAGTGCATTTGGGGGAGAAGCTGGCTGTGCCTGCAGGCGAGTGATTTCCCTAGCTTCTCCCAGGGCCTCACGTGACAGTACTAGTATGTCAGACTCGCTCAGAAGCAGACCTTGACATTATGATCAACTGTGTGAAATGGGGGCTGTCCCCCCCAACGTGTAGGAGACAATACACGGACGTATCTCAGCCAAGTTCAGCCTTTACCCGCCCTAGGGCATATGGAGGGGAAACCGTGACCCCCTTTTCTCCTAGAAATGTGCGGACTCTCACCCCATAGGGTAAGATGAGGAGCGGGAAAAGCAGGTTTAGAAAACAAAGTGCATCAGAGGGCAAGCGGCCCCAGGAGGGGCCCCGAGGTGAGATTCAAGCGTGGGTCGTGTTCCACGTGGTTTGCCACATGCTTTCCAGGGCCGGTGTCTCTGGAATCTCCCCGAGTACCTCCAGGAATCTCAGGAATCCCTAACTGCGTGGGCAGTCAGTGCCTTACGAGGCCGGGAAAGGCATCTCAGTAATTGAGACGTCAGCTCTCTGGCCACATCAACTGCCCTGACTCCCACTGACGCAGGACTCTGCGGAAGGTAGGCAGTGCTGACGCTCTACCCACTGGGCCGCTGGTATTTTTACCGTGCAATTATTTTTAAAATCACAAGGAGTAACGCCCGTAATGATTGGAATCGAGAGTCTAGGTCAGTAGTTGGCAAACTCAGGTCAACAGAGCAGCAAACCTCGGCTGATGAGCCGCCAGTTTGCCGACCACTGTCCTAGGGACACGATTTAGGGCCAGTTAACCCCCCTTCCTACACGGGAAATGCTCTCGTGTCAAAAATTTTAATTTTCTTCGTACTCTAACCTCACCCCTAGTTGTTTCCTGCCATCATTACTCAACCACACGAAGCATTCTTCTAAAATGTTACACAACAGCCCTAGCCGTGTGGCCCAGTGGTTGGAGCACCGGACTGCAGACTGAAGGGTCCCAGGTTCGATTCCAGGCAAGGGCCCGTGCCTGGGTTTGGGCTGCATCCCCAGTAGGAAACGTGCAGAGGCAGCCAATCATTGACTCTCTCCTCATTGATGTTTCTCTCTCTATACCTCTCCCTTCCTCTCCAAACTCAATATTTTTTTAAAATGTTACATGATAGCCAAAACTGGTGGCTCAGTGAATAGAGTGTTGGCCTGCGGACTGAAGGTTCCCAGGTTCGATTCCGGTCAAGGGCGTGTACCTTGGTTGCAGGCACATCCCCAGAAGGGGGTGTGCAGGAAGCGGCTGATGGATCTCTCTCTCATCGATGTTTCTAACTATCCCTCTCCCTTCCTCTGTGTAAAAAATCAGTAAAATATATTTTAAAAATGTTACATGATAAAAAATATCCAGGTGGACTGTCCTCACAGCAGAATGGAATTCCTGAAGCTACAGGAGCAGAGCCTGGAACGTGTACTCAAGGGGCACTGGTTGAGATACACCGGTCCTGGGGCAGGTCCCCAGCCTGGGGTCCACCTTCCCCTCCTGTGTGCGCCCCAGCAGCTCCCGAGGCCGGCCACTCAGGCGGCCAGCGGGGCCAAGACCACAGCCCCTCCGGGTGGGTTTTGTGGGAAGGAACGGGGCCCCCGGGAGCGTGTGTTTGTGAACTCAGTGGTGCTTGCTCTCAGGAGCTGTTTGAACTTGTCGGAGCTGGAAGCCAGCGCCGGGAGGGGAAGGCGGGGAGCCCTCTTCCTCTTCGCGCCGAGTGCGTCCAGGCAGCCGGCACGGCGCGTGTTCGCGACGGACAGACGGACGGATGGACGCTCGCTCCCCGTGTTAGCGTTTGAGAGGCTTCCCTCGGGAGAAAAGAAACTCGTTAATAGAGGGCACAGAGCACAGAGCAAGGTCAGAGCATTACGACAGGTGTCAGTTACAACAGCACCAGCTGAGGTGTTTCTTCCGCTTCGAAATCCCGTCTTCTCCCACCAACAGGTGTTCTTTCTCCTCCCACTACTCGATTTAAAAGAAAAAAAAAGTGATACACTAATTTGTACACAATCTCTTGTCATTCTGTGCACATCTTAAGATGAGTCATAAAGCCCAATGAACTGTAATCACCATACATAGAGAAAATTTTTCTACAGCACAGGGCGAGGCAGAAGCAGGGCTATACTCACTCATCTGGGAAATAACCCAATAATAACACAAGAATATGCTGTTTCGCTTACTCACAGCTGCAGCCCTGGACATACATAACCCCCCTTCACCCACGTGCTACACACACACAGGTAAGCGCCTCGAGATGCTTCACGATTTCGCCCGCCCCATCTCTCCTCCCAGTTGCCTAACACGCGCGCCCATGTTTCTGAGATATTCCTGAAATATCCGTTACGTACACTCAGCCAGAGCAAAGAGGTAGCCTGGCGCCCTGGAATGTTTAGAGAACAAAGCCGACCTCAGTTCTGTGTGACCGGAAGTGGGGACAGAGACACAGCCGCCGCCGAGCAGCGCCGGGCAGTCCGCAGGGTGAAGGCACATCACCGCGGCGGCGGGCACACGCGCTGGCTCTCGCTGCACGCGGCTGGAAGAGCAGAGGAAGGAGGTCTGTTACCACGAACGCAGTTTTATTCGGGACACAGTAAAGGCAGAGACGCTAACAAAGGAGAGAGAGGTGACCGGTTCCCCGCCCTGCGAGGGAGAGTGGACCTGGGGAGCATGGACCACCCGGAAGCCAACTCGTACGTTTCTGAGTAAAGCTGTCTTCCCTTCGGAGAGGCAGCCGGGGCTTAGCTGTTGCTGATAAGGCTTGGTTATTTGTGGTCAGGAATGTTGACCATACACACCACACAGTGCACATACACACACACACACACACACACACACACACACACACACCCCTTCAAGTCAAGAAGGCACCGAGGGCCTTGTAACACGCGATGGCCGATTTCTCCACGGATTCAACTCCAGTTGCCTTCCCTACGTGTACTTCCCGTGATTTTGAGCAATAACCAGATCCACGTTTACGAGGCTCAGACCGCCTTCGAATTTTCCTTTAATATTTGACGTGATCCTTTCAAAAAAATAAAATAAAGTGTTCCAGGCCTCGGTTCTAAAACTCTCCTTCGGCATCACGCACGACGATAACAAAAGTCATCAGACTGCCCTCACAGGAGGTGCACGCAGCTTTCTTCTGAAAATCACTCGTTAGACGGCAGATCGGAGTCTGGCCTAGAATTCTGGTAACGAATATGGTTTTTTTTTTGTTTTTGTTTGTTTTTTTGGTAAGAAAACAGGAGTTGAGGATGATTCAGTCCTTGGAAAAATCTTAACAGCCGTCACTCATCGAAGCAGCCAGTCATTCCAGGAGTGACCCACACTCACAAATCAGCTAGCATTGATTAAGTGTTGGGTGGCCCCCCTTTTTTTTTTTTGGTGGTGATCACTTTAGTTGGCAATATCTGATTTTCAGACAGAGAACAGCTCCCACTCAGCCTCACTTTAAGTATGACAAGCTGTCCGCAGAAGACAGACTCACAGAGGCTGTGATGCTGATGTCTTAGGTAGCTCCCCCGTGGACAGAGGGAGGGGGGGCAGGCGGTAGAGGCTACCCACAGACATTCTGGCTCTAGAAAGCAGCACCCTAACTTGTCAGCGTGTTCCCCCTCTTCCACAGGAGACTCGAGCAGCTGAACAGTCTTGCTATGAAAGCAAACAACTCTTGTTAACACACCAGAAACATAAAGGAACCGACAGGGAACAGTGTTCACAGTTAACCATAAATAAAAGTGCAGTGAGTGTTCAAGTAGGGCACGCAGCCTACAGGCTGCGCGTGGGTGCCGGGCATCGGTCATCTTTTCGAGGCTCTCCGAGGGTCCCTGCCATTACTTATCGTGGCCGTGCCCGGCTGACTACCCGCTGCTCCGGCCGGCGGCGCGCTCCCAGGCCCCCGGCCGCTGCTTCTGCCAGCAAAGGGGAACTGGCATCCCCGGGGCTCCGGGCTGGGCTGAACCCCATTCCCTAAAAAGAGAACATAAATAAAAGCTCGTCACCATTTTCAGACGCTGATCTCTGGAGGAGCACCTATTTGCAGTCTCACACATGGTATTCATGCTCACAAGTAATATCGGGGGAAACAAATGCCTTTAAACACCTGGGGGTAAAAAATCCCATTAAGTTCTAGGTTTATTCAAACACTAGAGACCCGGTGCACGAAATTCGTGCATGGGGTCGGGGAGGTCCCCTCAGTCCAGCCTGCACCCTCTCCAATCCAGGACCCATCGAGGATGTCCGACTGCCAATTTAGTCTTGATCCTAAACCGGCAGTCGGACATCCCTCTCGCATTCTGGGACTGCTGGCTCCTAACTGCTCACTGCCTGCCTGATTGCCCCTAACCCTTCTGTCTGATCGCCCCTAACGGCTCTCCCCTGCCAGCCTGATTGCCCCTAACCGCTCTGCCTGCCTGCCTGATCGCCCCTAACTTCCTCTGCCTCGGCCCCACCACCTTGGCTTTGTCCAAAAGGACATACAAGGAGGATGTCCAGAGTCCATCCAGTCTATCCAGTCTCACTAGCATGTTACCCTTTTATCAGCAGAGATGCGACTATTGGAAATATACTGACTTGAGGCTGTATTAACAGGGAGAGGGAAAAAGAGCAACTGGGGCCACAGGATGAGAAACGGGGTGCGCAGGACAAGTATGGATAATGCTCTGCCTGCACCCCAAGGGGAGACAGAGAAAGGGCAAGTGGCCTGTGAGTCCTGGCACGGGGCTCCGATATGGCTCACGATGATTCAAGCGAACGTGATTCTAACTGTTTAAAGAAGTTTCCACCGTGCGGCCATCAGCCACCAGCTCAAGTGAGTACCAGCCACCCGAAATAAACTCTGGTCTCCAAAGACTTCTCCTCGGTGACTCAAGGAGCAGACTTCCAAAAACCTTCCTCCTGGCAGCAAAAACCACCAGCGTGACATTTAAGGGTATCTGAAGGATCAAGGCTAATCTTTTACAGGGGCAGCGATCGGCAGGTGAAAAACGAAGGTGAGCTATTAGTCGGAAGATAAAAGGCTTTCAGTGCATAAAAATAACCGGTAACTCGGCACCTGCCAGCCACGAGGCTACAGAAATGACACAGCTCTGAAACGTGGATTTCTGTGTTACTAGCCAACGTCCACCACGCTTCCCAGGAACTGGCCCAAACGTTTCAAGGCAGAATGAGCTCAGTAAGTTAGTTTCAAGAGTACCTGCTTTCTAGAAAATCAGCTATTAGGGAATTACCTGGTTACCAGTAGTTCCCTTTTAGAACTAGTTTATGCCTAATGACAAATGTTTCCTCTAAAGCTTTCATAAAACGTACTCTAGAATTCTCACATCTGATTACAATTATGAAGAAGAAGAAAAAAAGTCTTACCCACTGATCCAAATGTACCTGTACCCATATTACCATTCATGGAATTATTCTTCTGTTCACTCTGTGCCTAAAAAAAACATTTTAATTTAACCAAATGAAGACTAAAGATCAAAAACACACTTTCACAACACTACTATCACATGTTGGATCCATTCCCTTTTTTAAGGTTTTCTTAGACAAATTTTTAATATATGTATCCAAGTCCATCCAATGTTAAAATACTCATGAGTGTTTCCCAAACCTTTCATGATATTTCTCCCCACTCCTTACAGTGCTAATGGGCACAGACACTTAAACATATGACACTACAGAAACATATTCAGGCTCACAAAGCCCACTGAATAAAAAAAGGGTTTTAAAACGGACTTCACATGACTTTCTGGGCTGTCTTCATTATACTCTGGGTATGACAGGGTTTGGCAATCTCAAAATCAGCCTCGACATAAACGTAGACTTTAATTACCCCTTTGCTTGGCTGTCCTCGATAGTCTGGATTGGGTTCGCTGAAATTTGGCACTTCTGAATAAACCATACAAAACCTGCAAGAGAATAAAAGCACAAGTTAAATGACTTCTGAAATAATCCTTTTTTTTTTTATCTCACATGCGTGACAGGAAGGAAGGATTTAGGTATCAAACTAACTAAGCAACATGCTAATAACTAACTCTATTCTAACAGAAACGTCCTCCATGTGTATGTTCCATAGAAGCACCACATGTGATTGCCTACAACGCGCGGAACATTCTACTCTGCATTCTAGTTCTTCTGTGCCCCAGAAACCAATCACGTCAAAGAGCAAGGACACAGAAGCACATGTGTCCTGTCCTCCCGCAGGCCGAGGCCACGGAACCACGTGACCCGGGGTTCCAGAGCGGGTCCTCCAGCTCTGCTGATGGGTTAGCGTTGACCCATCCACACACTCTCGTCCGGTCCCCTGTGGACCAAGCGCTGGGCATCTGCAAAAATAAGCAGGCGAGGTTAGGAGTGGATGCTGGGGCATCCGGACAGACAGCTGGCTACCAGTGACAGTCCACCCCAGCGCTTCCTGTAAGCTGACTGTGGGCTATGTCAACATTATACACGAGGCCCTTACCCCACAAGTAAGAAATGAGACTAGTTTTGGCAAATGCTAGGCTGACCCTAACAGTGGCCTCCACCGGTTCTTCACTCAACTGACCTCCAGGACAGACGCCTCTCTATCCAGGAAGGTCAGGACAGGAGCCTGATCCTTCAGTCATGTTGACGTGAAACCCTCTCACTGCTCCAGTAATCCTCTGAATGCAAACATTTGCCGTTTAAGTGGATCCTAATTTTCCTCCAAAGAGTGTTCCCAGTTTCTGATCTTTAAAAGCTGGCAAGAGCCGGCTGGTGTGGCCAAGTGGTTGAGCATCGACCCCTGAACCAGGAGGTCACGGTTCAATTCCCGGACATGATGGAAGCCTGGGTGGGGGGCTCGAACCCCAATCTGAGATGTGCAGAGTACAGTCAATGCTTCTCTCTCATCTTGGAGGTCTCTCTCTCTCCCCCCCCTCCCTTTGTCTCTGAAATAGGTAAAAATACTTTAAAAATATTTAAAAATATTAAAAAAGAAAAAAATCTGGCAAGATTAATTTTCCACACAAAGCGTCTTAACCCGGCAGTTAGGAAGAGAATTTCCCTTCATTTCTTTCTATCTTTCATTGTTGGGTAACACTGTTGCTTCTCTCCAAATACCCTCTGATGTGCTGGGGATGAAGTATATACCTTTTTGTACTGGACGTCCAAGCATTAACCTAGCACAGCGGTTCTCAACCTGTGGGTCACGACCCTTTTTGGGGCCGAACGACCCTTTCACAGGGGTCACCTAAGACCATCGGAAAATGCAGATAGTATTTACATCACGATGCATTAACAGCAGCAACATGTCATGGTTGGGGGTCACCACCCCATGAGGAACTGTATGCAAGGATCGCGGACTTAGGAAGGTTGAGAACCACTGACCTAGCAAAACAGACCAAGGATTGAATGTAGCGCCTGCACCCAAGTGTATGAGTTCCCTCCCACCTGCCTAGGCGAGCAGGGGGCTGCATTACCTTTACACCCCTGGAGAGGATGGCCCCTCCAAGTCAGGGGGGAGGTTACCGAGCAGCCAGCGGCCCTAGCCCGTGGATAAATAAAGACTGCGCCTCGGGGGGCGCTGCCCCAAGTCCTGGTACCCTGAGGCCCTCTTCACCCGCAAACAGAGAAAAAGAACAGGCAAACTCGTGGCCAGGACTTACACCTCCTTTCTTTCTCACCTGGCAACGCACTGGACGCCAGAAGCTCCCTCACAGGCACTTAGGGCACAGGAAAAGCTCACCCCAAACCCGCACACGGGGAGCGGTCCCACTGACCCCTCCCCACGGGAAGCTATTCCCACGGGCAGGCTGCCAAAGGCAGGCGGGTTGCCGGTCAGAAACAAGCCGAGGAGCCGAGACCGGTGTGGCTCAGTGGATAGAGCGTCGGCCTGCGGACTGAAGGGTCCCGGGTTCGATTCCGGTTGGGGGCATGTACCTTGCTTGCGGGCACATCTCCAGTGGGGAGCGTGCAGGAGGCAGCTGATCGATGTCTCTCTCTCTCATCGATGTTTCTGACTCTCTATCCCTCTCCCTTCCTCTCTGTGAAAAATCAATAAAATATATTTAAAAAAGAAAAGAAAAGAAACAAGCCGAGGAAAAGGTCTGCCCGTGTATACCTACCTACCCGTCATCTCAGCAGACGTTTGTAATTTTTTTTCCCAATGACACAAAACGTACTTACTCCCCGATTTTCTGAAGTTCTCCGCCCCTTCCGGTATAAAGGGTCAGGCACCCTTTCCACATGGATGC
The DNA here is from genome assembly GCA_011751065.1 of Lasiurus cinereus. Classification (NCBI taxonomy): domain Eukaryota; kingdom Metazoa; phylum Chordata; class Mammalia; order Chiroptera; family Vespertilionidae; genus Lasiurus; species Lasiurus cinereus. Next base: position 611,391 of record JAAGEH010000413.1, on the reverse strand, counting down.
GTACCTAGAGAGAAAAGAAACATCAGCTCTCTAGAAATATGCCATCAGGGAAGTCTTGGTACTGTATTTTCTGTATCGGGTGTGGATGCGGCTACCACAGCAAGTCAAATACAATTACGGAGCCTAACTTGAACTTGTTGCTAAGGAAAAACAGAGAAAATCCTACTGCCAAATTCTCCCACAATCATCTAAACTAGAACTAACGCTGGAAAAGAGGTCTCTCTGCCAAGCAAGCACTGTTCTACCCGAAGGATCACATCTTTGGTCAGTTAACCAAAGAACTTACAACTTCAGAGACTCGAGCAGAAATTATTCTTAGCCACAGGATAGATATAAAATCAACACCCTCGCGTTTTCTTTTATCCTCATCGACTTGGTCTAGTCAGAAATGGATATAATTGCTTTTCCTTTATTCCACAACACACATAGGATTTGGGAAAGCTACAAAAAAATGTTGGTAAAATTTAATCCAGGGCTAAAAACACTAAGATCACAATTTTTTTTACACAATTACAAATTTGCCATTTGTAGTGCCAACTCGAGTGCACTATTATTTACTCTAATTTTGAATGCAGACAAAATCATTAGATAAAAAAAAAACAAACCCTACACATATATCTAAGAAAAAACTGTGTATTAATCAATATTATAAAAAACAGTCTAAGATCTGGTTTCCAGTGGTTCTTGGTACAACTACTCTAGTAACTTCATGACTTAGAGTGAGTTGTAATTAAATATTGTTTACATGTAGTGATAGTTCATCTTTTAACATCGGCAATAAAAATCTGCTAGTTCCACATTCTATGTTTATCTTAATTTACAGGAATGGGTCACTTATTAAAGATACCTGATTCACCCATCTTAACAGTGCCCTATTTCACCGAAGTAAAAATTCGTATGTTGAGGAAAATTTGAAATTACTGCAGTTAAAACATTTCGCTTGTTTCAGGCATGAGATGGACACGTGCAGGGCTTTCTGATAAACGTATCAATAGTCAAATGACCCTCACGGAAATGTATACCTTTCTGCAAAAGCCACTTTTTTTTTAGACCCAACCAGAATTTAAGGGCCTCACAACGGCTGTTTTATGTTAGAAAAGTAAGGTGTAATGACCCCATTTTATAGAAGAGCACACTGATGAAGTATAATAACTTCCAGGTCACGTTGAAGTTAGGAAATAGGAGTAATAATAGTTGTTTTAGTTTTGACTTCTCCTTTAAATTGTACTCCTTTAAATTGTATTCCTTAAAATCCTACAGGTACCAGGCAGCTACTAAATGTGGCTCTTCCCGTTTTTGGGGTGCACACATCTATGTGCTCCCTCTGACTACAAAAGGATGCAATACTCGGAAGGAGGTGCTGTGTACGGGGTAGAACACACCATAAATCACCAGATACGGTGCTTTTAATTAGGCAAACCCGCCCACCCCCTCCCAGGCAGGAATGCTCTCTGCTCTGGGGCAGGTTCAGGATGTGGACGAGGAACAGACTCTGTCACAGTGAGTCAGGGTGTGAGCATCCAGTGCCTAAGCCCTGACTCCCACTTCCTCCTCGGGGGAGCCGCGCCCCACTTCCTGAGGCTGGAGGCCTGGAAGGGCTTCCCGAAGGCTCTCAGTGAGGACCCGTACGTCCCAACCCTATTGCCCGGCTGCCAAAACCTTTTCCTCAAGACCCTTTGCTGGCCTCTGACCTTCCCGTAAAGATTTAGCAGAATTGTAAGGGCAGCCTCACTATCAAAAACACACACACACACACACACACACACACACACACCCCAAGACTGCACTGAAGGACCTTTCAAATCAGCCTCTGACTTTTTGGGTGAAGACCCCGGTGTCTTTCTGCCCAACTTCCTCTGCACGTCCTCCTGGGCTCGGTCCACACCGTCTCCCACGTTCAAGCACGGGCCTTCCAGAGGGTGTCACCGCTCCAACCTCCATAAAACATGCACAGCCGAAACCGGTGTGGCTCAGTGGATAGAGCGTCGGCCTGCGGACTGAAGGGTCCCAGGTTCGATTCCGGTCGGGGGCACGTACCTTGGTGGCGGGCACATCCCTAGTAGGGGGCGTGCAGGAGGCGGCTGATCGATGTCTCTCTCTCTCTCATTGATGTTTCTAGCTCTCTGTCCCTCTCCTTTCCTCTCTGTAAAAAATCAATAAAATGTATTTAAAAAAAAATGCACAACAATGCCGGCAGGGTGTCCTAAGTCATTAAAAAAGGAGAGAAAGAAAAAAACACACACCACCTGACAACTCTATTAAACAATGTATGAGGAAGTATGGACTATGTGAACCTTCTCCATCTGTTTCTTTAGCAGAATTGTAAGGGCAGCCTCACTATCACACACACACACCCCAAGACTGCGCTGAAGGACCTTTCAAAGCCAGCCTCTGACTTTTTGGGTGAAGACCCAGCTGTCTTTCTGCCCAACTTCCTCTGCACACCCTCCTGGGCTCGGTCCACCCGTCTCCCACGTTCAAGCACGGGCCTTCCAACCTCCATAAACATGCACAGCCATGCTGGCAGGGTGTCCTAAGTCGTTAAAAAGGGAGAGAAAACACACACACACACACACACACACACACACACACACACACACCACCTGACAACTCTATGAAGCGCTGCATGAGCAAGGCCTGACGATGGGAACCTTCTCCATCTGTTTCAGACTCGGGGATCCCCGAGCAGGCTTTAGACTTACATCCACCCGCCCTGTGCCCTGAGGTCGGAGGTCAGAGGAGGGCAGAGGAGGTCAGAGGGCAGGAGGGCAGGGGAGCCCCAGCTCCTGGCTTCCGGAAACTGGCTGCGCTTCAGGGCCGGGCTGGCTGCACCCTTCACCACGACCTGTGCCCTCAGGTCGGAGGTCAGAGGGCAGGGGAGCCCCAGCTCCTGGCGGAAACTGGCTGCGCTTCGGGGCCAGGCCGGGCTGCACCCTCCACCACGACCTGTGCCCTGAGGTTGGAGGTCAGAGGAGGGCAGAGGGCAGGCAGGAGGGCCGGGGAGCCCCAGCTCCTGGCTTCCGGAAACTGGCTGCGCTTCGGGGGCCAGGCCGGGCGGCACCCTCCTCCTCCTCCTGCAGCGCCCAGGTGGGACCGGGGCCCCTCTTCTCCCGCCCGCCTACCCGCGGGTGAGCCGGATGATGTCCCCGGGCTGGATGAGGCCGCCGATCTCGTCCCACACGGAGATGGTGATGCTGCCCGTCTTGTCGGCCACCTTGCAGGAGCGCACCTCGTGGCCGTCTTTGGTTTTGGTCACGCGTCCTGCGGGGTGCGGAGAGGAGAGAGAGCAAAGTGGGGGGGTGGGGGTGAGGACTTCCTTCCCTCCTTCCTTCCATCCTTTCTTCCTTCCCTCTGTCCTTCCTTCCATCCTTCCGTCCATCCTTCCCTTCATCCTTTTCCTTCCATCCTTCCTATCGTCCTTCCTTCCTTCCTTCCCTCCTTCCTTCCATCCTTTCTTCCTTCCCTCTGTCCTTCCTTCCATCCTTCCCTTCATCCTTTTCCTTCCATCTTTCCTATCGTCCTTCCATCCTTCCTTCCTTCCATCCTTCCATCCTTCCTTCCCTCCTTCCTTCCTTTTCCTTCCTTCCCTCCTTCCTTCCTTTTCCTTCCTTCCTTCCTTCCGTCCTTCCCTCCATCCTTCCCTCCCTCCATCCTTCCTTCCCTCCTTCCTTCCTTCCCTCCTTCCTTCCTCCTTCCCTCCCTCCGTCCTTCCTTCCCTCCTTCCTTCCGTCCTTCCCTCCATCCTTCCTTCCTTCCCTCCTTCCTTCTGTCCATCCTTCCTTCCTTCCTTCCTTCCCTCCTTCCTTCCTATCGTCCTTCCTTCCTACCTTCCTTCCCTCCTTCCTACCTTCCTTCCCTCCTTCCTTCCCTCTGTCCTTCCTTCCGTCCTTCCATCCTTCCGTCCTTCCTTCCCTCCTTCCCTCCTTCCTTCCTTCCTTCCCTCCTTCTTTCCTTCCTTCCTTCCTTCCTTCCGTCCTCCCTTCCTTCCTTCCTTCCTTCCCTCCTTCCTTCCCTCCCTTCCCTCCCTTCCTTCCTTCCTTCCTTCCTTCCTTCTGTCCTTCCTTCCTTCCGTCCTCCCTTCCCTCCCTTCCTTCCTTCCTTCCTTCTGTCCTTCCTTCCTTCCGTCCTCCCTTCCCTCCCTTCCTTCCTTCCTTCCTTCCTTCCTTCTGTCCTTCCTTCCTTCCGTCCTTCCTTCCTTCCTTCCTTCCCTCCTTCCCTCCATCCTTCCCTTCATCCTTTTCCTTCCCTCCTTTTTTCCTTCTTCCTTCCCTCCTTCCTTCCTTCCATCCTTCCCTCCTTCCTTCCCATCGTCCTTCCCTCCTTCCTTCCTTCCCTTCATCCTTTTCCTTCCCTCCTTCCTCCCCCCCCAAAGGCTCCCGCACCGGGCGGCGGGGA
>JAAGEH010000413.1:547353-596637 GCA_011751065.1 Lasiurus cinereus | reverse complement strand
GCTGGTCTTTTTATTGTCTTCGCGGTGTTGACTTTTTCAGAATGACTTCCTTCGCTTAGTAATAGTCATGTGCCTTTAAGCTTCCTTCATGCCTTCCCATGAGCTATCAGGGCAGGAAGGCGGAATGCTGGGAAGTGGTGGAAAATCAGAGTAAACGCGTGATTGCAGCATCCAATAAGTAATGGAGCCTGTCTGTCAATGAACCACATCCACCTCGGGCCTTCCACAGCCTCCCATTCTGGATCAGAAGCCCCAATTCTCCCAGGACCATCTGCAGGACTTGATGCTGTAGTTGGGGTTCCCTCCAAGTTGCCGTCTTCCTCACCGGCAAAGCTTTTTTTAAGAAAGGTTCCACAAGATCTTTAAATGATGAACAGAAGGCAGAGAACCAATTGAGAATGTTGAGCAGGCCCAGCTGGCATGGCTCAGGGCTTGAGCTTCTACCTATAAACCAGGAGGTCGTGGTTCGATTCCCGGTCAGGACACATGCCCGGGTGGTGGGCTCCATCCCCAGTGTGAGGCATGCAGGAGGCAGCCAAACAGTGATTCTCTCCCATCATTGATGTTTCTCTCTCTCTCCCTCTCCCTTCTTCTCTGACATCAATAAAAAACATATTAAAAAAAAAAAAAGAGCCGAAACCGGTTTGGCTCAGTGGATAGAGCGTCGGCCTGCAGATTGAGGGGTCCTGGGTTCAGTTCGGACAAGGGCATGTAGCTTGGTTGCGGGCACATCCCCAGTAGGGGGTGTGCAGGAGGCAGCTGATCAATGTCTCTCTCATCGATGTTTCTGGCTCTCTGTCCCTCTTCCTTCTTCTCTGTGAAAAATCAATAAAATATATTTTAAAAAAGAAGAAGAAGAAGAAGAAGAAGAAGAAGAAGAAGAAGAAGAAGAAAAGAATGTTGAGCAGAGCTGTGGTCAAGTTTGGACAAAGAAGGTCCTTGCACCCTCAGCCTTTGGACCCCAGAAAGGGGACTGAGTGGGTTGCTCCCACCACTTTGATTGACATTTAAAAATATATATATTTTATATTTTCAGCTGATGGACATTTCTGAAGAAGAAACAAACATCAGAAACCAAGCCCCATAAAAGCAGAAGCTGGTACTCAGAGCCCTCCCTCCCCCACAGGGTAGAACTTGGGCACAATATCTACTTCCCTCCCTGCCCACCCGCAGCTCTCAGAGAGGAAGTGGAAACCAGTGCTTCTGTTTACCAAAACCAAAGACCTTGAGAAACGGGGTGCTGTAGGCCGTGCAGGAACTCCAGGCCCGGGGCCCAGTCACCCCTCCAGGGCGTGGCCGGGAAACAGAGGACGGGGTGTCCAGAAGAACAGCCTGTCACTCAGACAAGCTTCCCCAATGTCACCAGGCAGTGAAGTGAAGAACTCCACCCCTTTCTCCCCTGGTGAGGTCAGAACGATGACGTTGCTGGTTCTCCACTCCGTTCACAGGAGGGTCTGCTTCCTTCTACGCCTCCTCCTGTTCACACAGAAGCTTCTTCTGAGCTGATGACAGGCCGGTGCTCAGAATCACCACGTGGCCGCTGCCTGTGAGGAACAGAACGCTGAGTGAGACCCACTCCATCCGGAGGGCAGCCGCTGGGCTCCTGGCACAGGGGGTCCCCGTTATCTGAGTTTGCACGGACGGAGGTTTGCCTGCACATGTTTCCTGCTCAGCACCCGCTCCCCCAGCTCGCCCCAGGTCCTGACTTCTGGGATCCCTAAATTCTGTTCGCTTTCCTTGCACTGCCCACCAGCTCCCAACGAGCGCATCAATGAAACAGCACTGTTTGACACCACACACCTTGTACGGTGAAACTAGAATAAAAAACTAACAAGAGCTACAGTGTTTTCACACTGTAATCCGCCGTTAGCATCACTGGCAAGGTAAAAACAAAAAGTCTTTTGGCATAGTCTTTAAAACTATTTAACCAGAAGAGTCATACGCAATGTTTAGTAATATTTGCAGCAAGAGCCACACAAACCATCCCTGTGATGATAAATGCTATCTGACCTCCAGTGTCTAGGTTAGAAGAGATTTTTTTATACTATTTCCTTGTTTTCCATGTACCTGGAATAGCATCTTCTTTATACTCACTTGGGAAATCCTTCATGGAGATACGTTTCTAGAAGTGACATTACTTGAATTTGCTTAAGACTTCTTTTTATTTTTTCAGGTTCTTATTTTCTTTTTTTTAATTTTTTTATTAATGTATTATATGTGTACATATCTTCCCATTGCGCCCCCCCACCCCCCGCTCCCAGGCATACCCTAACCCCCCCGTGTCTTGTGTTCATTGGTGATGCTTATCTGCATGCACACAAGTCCTTTGGTTGATCTCTTATCTCCCCCACCTCTCCCTCACCTTCCCGCTGTAATTTGACAGTCTGCTGGATGCTTTACTGTCTCTGTATCCATCTTTTTGTTCATCGGTTTGTGCTTAAGACTTCTGATATATATTATAAAATTACATCCCAGGAATTTTGAAGAGCTTTCCATTCCATTTGACCTTCGTCTATGTATTAAGTTAATTTATTCAACCAATATTTATTGAACCACTACTATGTGTCAGCACTGGGACTGCCTCAGTAAAAAGAAGACAAACAAAAATCCCTGACTTTGCCCTCACTGGTTTGGCTCAGTGGATAGAGCGTCGGCTTGCGGACTGAAGGGTCCCAGGTTCGATTCCAGTCAAGGGCATGTACCTTGGTTTCCGGCACATCCCCAGTGGGGGCGTGCAGGAGGCAGCTGATGGATGTTTCTAACTCTCTAATGCTCTCCCTTCCTCTCTGTAAAAAAATCAATAAAATATAGATTTTTTTTTTAAAAATCCCTGACTTTAGAGAGCTTATATTCTAACATGAGCAGACAGACAATAGACAAGTAAGTAAGACGATATGGTGTAGTAGAGGATGGCACGTTCTCGGGTGAAAATGAAGGAAAGGGCGGGGCAGGGGTCCATCAGGAATGGCTGCAGAGAGGAAGGTGATGTGTGAATGGACACGAAGGAAAGGAGGAAGCCGCTGGCAGGCCCACGCTGCCTGGATCTGCCTGTTGAGTGGGAAGGCTGCTGTGGCTAACGCCGTGAGCAAGGCCTGTGGGAGGGGAGGACAAGTGGGGGGAAAGGGAGGAGCACCCCATGGACGAGGACTCTGGCTTCTGCGCTGAGACAGGAAGCTGCTGGAACGTTTTCAGCAAAGACCTGAGCTGTTGATCTGACTCATCAGGTTCCCTCTGACGGCTGGGCGGGAATAAAGGATGAGGGCGGAGACAGGAAAATAAATCCGTTAGGTCAGTGGTCGGCAAACTGCGGCTCACAAGCCACGGTTTGACGTTCTGTTGACTAATGAGTTTGCCGACCACTGGGATAGGGGCTTAATCACAAGGAATGGCAACAGCCTGTAATTATTGGAATCGAGAGTCTGGGTCAACTCATTAAGTCAACAGAGCGGCAAACCATGGCTGGTGAGCCGCAGTTTGCCGACCACTGCATTAGGCAGGTCTTTGATTAATTCCCTGGAGATGCATGGTGGCCTGCACCAGGGGGTAGCAGTGACCGGTGGCGGGCTGGGACCAGGTCTGGATCCATGTTGATGACAGCCAATAGATTCTCTCTCTGGGTGGAGGTGGAGTATGAGAAAATGAGATGAGTCCAATAGGACTTCTAGATTGTTCCTCTGAGTAGCTGGACGATGGTTGTTATTCCCTGAAATGGGGAAAACTAGAGGGAGACAGTTTGGGGTGACTGTAGGAGGGCAGTTAGGCATGGAGGAGGAAGAGCACAGCAAGGAAAGGGGTGCTGGATGCTCAGCCGAGTCTCCTGTTTCTGGAAGACGTGGTGTCTGTTGTGTCCATGCTGCTGACAGACCAGGGGAGAGAAAACCGAGGGCTGACGATTGGATTGACACAAACGCAGGCCATTGGTGACCTTGACCAGCCAGAGCGATGGTAATGGAATTGGGGGCGGTAAAAGCCTGAAGGGATTGAGTTAAAGAAAGAAGGGAAGTGGAGGAATTGGAAATGTCAGAGCCGGTATGGATGGCTCCTTTTAAGCGGATTGCTGCCAAGGAACGGGCAGTAACTTGGGGGGAAGTGAGACAAAAGGGATTATCTGTCTAAGAAGCGGAAAATAGGATCTTGAAGTGAGTGGTTCCTTAGAGACAGAGAGGAACGGGCGTTTCTGGAGACACATCCTTGTCCTTGGAGAGACGAGAAGGCGTGAGAGCAAGTACCCTGGGGAAGGGTGGATGGGAGCGGAGAAAATTCTTCTGTAACGGAAGGGGAGCTGCCAGGCCGGGAATGATGGGGAGGGTGGGTGGGTGGGTGTAGAACCTTTTCTGGTTTCGACTGCTTTCTGAATGAAAAAAGAGCATCGTGTAGAGCAGCGGTTCTCAACCTGTGGGTAGAGACCCCTTTGGGGGTCGAACGACCCTTTCACAGGGGTCGCCTAAGACCAGCGGAAAATGCAGATATTGACATCACGATGCATCACAGGAGCAACATTTCATGGTTGGGGGTCACCACCCCATGAGGAACTGTAGGCCAGGGCCGAGGCCTTAGGAAGGTGGAGAACCACTGGTGTAGAGGGAGGATGGAGAGGAGATGCTGGGAGCTGGAGTGGGAGAAAGGGTTGTAGGGAACGGGGAGAGCGGGCGGGTGAGGGAAACGCATTTCCGTTTCAGAGCAGGGCTAACGTCTCCCGGAAGGCCGTTCACAGTAAATTGAAAGTGAGGTGAACGCGCAGTTCGGTGTTTTTCTTCAGATCCGTTCATCTGTGAACATGTGTGCAATGTGGCTGAGGACTGGACTCAGCCAGCATTGGAGGCTTGGCAAGCGACAGACACCCTGTGTTTTGCAGTGTCTGTTGTACGAGTCTTCCCCGGTGTGTAATGTGCCTCTTCCTTCCATCTGTATTTTTTTTAATATATATTTTATTGATTTTTTATAGAGAGGGAAGGAGAGGGATAGAAATCCAGAAACATCAATGAGAGAGAAACATCGTTATGCTGCCTCCTGCACGTCCCCTACTGGGGATGTGCCCGCCACCAACGTACATGCCCTTGACTGGAATGGAACTTGGGACCTTTCAGTCCCCAGGCCGACGCTCTATCCACTGAGCCAAACTGGTTTTGGCCATCTGTATTTCTTTTTAACTCCAGAAACTTTATGTATTTATAGGGTCAACCCTCTGGTCCTTCCCTACATTTTCTCCCATTGCTTTCCTGCTTGAATACTAAACTCTGGGACACGGCTGCTCCTGGAACTCCAGCTACCTGCCCGGGACTGGCTTCTCCCCACAAACTTCGCTTTTGTCCACGACTTCCTTCTTAGATTTTGCAAATCAATGAGCTCAGACTCAAGACCCACATTTTGGTTTCGCTATGATTTTCTGTTCTTTAAATCTTGCTGGCTCAATTACCCGTTTATGTTTTTATGCACTGTAAATTCCCCTGACATACAGTTGCGCTTTTATTTTAGTTTTGTTCGTGATTCCTCAAGTAAATTTCCAGAAAGAAAAGCAGAAGGTAACTTTCTGATAACTTCACATGTCCAAAATTATCTAATATTTTTCTGAGATATGTACGCACACACACACACACACACACACACACACACACACACATATATATATGATAGTTTGGGCAGGTATAGGATTTTTGTATTGTAATCTTTTTCTTTTAGTATGTATTGCTATGGCCAATGGATAGAATGCTCCTGACCCTTTGAGATAACATGGAGGGACCTGGCATGTATTATGTTAATCGAAAAAAGCCAGACAGATATCACAAGATCTCACTCACATGAGGAATCTAATGAGCACATTAAACTGATAGCAAAATAGATCCAGAGACCCGGACGTAGGCAACCAAATCTCAGAGGGAAGGCAGGGGTGGGTGGGTGGGTGAGAGAGAAAAGATCAACTAAAGAACTTGTGTGCATGTATGCCTAACCCAGGGACACAGACAATAGGCTGGTGAAGGTCTGGAACAGGTGTGGGCTGGAAGGGGTTAATGAGGGGGAAAAGGGACATAGGTAATACTTCCAACAATAAAGATTTTTTTTTTAAATAGAAAACAACCTAATATCACAAAAGAAGAGCTTTATTAAATAAGTTAGTGGGTAATTAGCAAAGAAGTCTATACATGATTTTTTAAATGAGGGAGATAAACATCCTTTGATAAGAGAACAAGTCTCTTGAGGGGAAAAGATAATGCATAACAATATGTGTACTGTGATTGGATTTTGAAAAATAAAGCCCTCCATGGATATATTATGGTGTATCTATTTTTATATCTCCATGCCCGGAAGAAGATGTACCAAAGACGAACAGATCACTATAGAGATGATAACTCATGTATGGGGGAGGAATCACTTTCACTTTTATTTTACACACTCTGAGTTATTTGAAGTGTTAAAATGATGCCTTGTTACTCATTAACGGGCATATCATTTCATACAGCTTCACCTTTTCTCCTGCCTTGATTTCGCTTGTCGCTGTTAACCACACTTCCTCCTGCCTTCGGTGCCTTTTCTGAGTATTCCTATGACATCCTGTACTTGTCCCAATGATAGAACTTCCACTTTAACTTATAATTGCCTATTTGCCTACTTTTCCAAATATAATGAAAACTCAAGAGCTTCCCCTACTTCATCATTGTGTGAGCAACCTTACCAAGTACCAGGTCAGTACCAGATTGGAAGGAGAACATGTATTACTCAGTTCTCTGGAAAGGAGAAGAGGCAGAGAAAGGGAAGTGGTATAGGCAGGATGGAAAGTTCTGACGGTGAGCTGTGCGTTCATTGGCTGAGCAGCCAAGCCACACGGGGATGGTTCCTTCACTGCAAGCTAAGTAGGTCAAAGGAAAGGAGGCGGAGACTTGTGGGAGAGACCTCGCCAGCGTAGGAAGAAGGTAACTTTGCCTTCTCCAATGGGGAATTCCATCCTTGGGCAGGAGAATATTACGTAAATGCGTTCCTCTGGTGACCCAGTAGTTCACATATTCTACAGGAGAGGGATACACAGGAGCAGCATGGAGCTTCTGAAGGGTCAGTTCGTCACTGTAAAAGCTTATTAAGTTAAAGACTAAGCTAAGACGAAATAAATACCAAAAAGTACATATACATCTACACGCAGAGGCCTAAACAACATGCAAGTTCATTTCCTTCTCCCATTGCAGGCCCACAGTGAACGTTCCACCTTGTCCAGAAGCCTCTCCTCCCAAATGCCACCCGAGGACGCAGATCCCAGCCATTTATGGCCTCGCTGTCCCCCAAGGTGGCACTTTCATTCTCAGATTGTGGGCACCTTCAGGATGCCAACCAGTGGTTAAGGGAGAACAGAGGAACTACGAAGCAGTGGCTTACCTCTTAAGGGAGAGATGACGCAGAAATTACATCATAAAATGTCAATTTACATATAATAGTTTCTAGCTGTGAGAAGAGAAAGAAGATCTAGTCTCTAGCTGAGGAGCTCTGTATGTGTAATGACCTAGTGTAATCTCTATTTCCACGGAAGAAGGGAAATACGGATTTTGGTGAAAACCAGTTTTGCAATGTAAAGAAATCAATATGGCGCGCATAACCTGGAACTCTGGTGGTCGTCGAATGCTGGTCTAAGACTCCTTACTAATCCATATGCAGTCAGACACCAAGGCAGGGATTAAAGCTAACTGTATCCAATGTAAGCAGTGGTCCCTTAGTACAAGATAACTAGAGGCCCAGTGCACGAAATTCATGCACTAGGGGGAAGGGAGAGGGAGAGACTATCCCTCAGCCCAGCCTGCACCCTCTCCAGTTTGCGACCCCTTGGGGGATGTCTGACTTCTGGTTTAGGCCCAATATGGGATCGGACCTGAACTGGCAGTCAGACATCCCTCTCCCAATCCGGGACTGCTGGCTCCTAACCACTGGCCTGCCTGCCTTCCTGATTACCCCTAACTGCTCTGCCTGCCAGCCTGATCATCCCCTAACCGCTCCCTTGCCAGCCTGCTTGGGCATCAGGCCTGCCCAGAAACAGGAAAAGACATAACTGTGTCTGAGTTGTCTTCAGACAACGGGTAAAGACACTGCTGTTGTTTGAGAATGGGTTGGGGAAATAAGGGTTTTCTTTCTGCCTTTTCTTTTTGCCTAACCACTACCCTACCAGCATGATTGACCCCTAACTGCTCTCCTGCCAGCCTGATCACCCCCAACTGCCCTCCCCTGCAGGCCTGGTCGCCCCTAACTTCAAGTTGACAGTCTCTACGTTGGTTGAAACATTAATGATGAGAGAGAATCATGGATCGGCTGCCAACTACACGCCCCACACTGGGGATCGAGCCCACAACCCCAGGCACATGTGCCTTGACTGGAATCGAACCCTGAGCCACGCTGGCCGAGCTCCTCTCCCAACTTTAAATCTCCCTCTGAATGCGTGGGAACATGGAGGGGAGAGAAGCATCAAGACTGAGAGAGGCCACGGCAGATTGTGCGCCTCTGCGGTGTGATCACAATTCGCTTTATTTATCGGTTCATCAAATCGTGGCGCGCTCCAGGATCAGAGACGTGTAAGCAGTGCATTAGACAGTCTGCAGAAGCTGCTTTGGGGATTTACGAAGGGTGTTTAGGGTGAAGCCCTTTTATTAAAAAAGAAAGAAAAAAAATGCAATCGGCTCAAAGAACCGTTTCGTAGTGACTATTTCCCAAGAACTGATCCTGGTCTCTAAGCACCCCCCGAGGTCAACTCCCAGAGGCTGAGTCACCCAGGCCTAACGCCCGCACTCTGACGACCTCGCAGGGGTGCGGCCAGGGGTGGGCAGGGCGGCGGAATGCCTGTGAAAGTAGGTCACGGGGTTCATTGCCAGCGTTTGGCCAGGAATTAAGCAGAAAGGCAACCTCCCTCTGTCTCTCTGCTCTGCGTCCGTTTGACACGGTCGCTGGCAGCAGCCCGGTTTGGGTATCTTCTGAGCTGGGGCCGGACCCTCCTGCCCCTCCTGGCTGGGCACAGGCCCGAGGACTCAGTGTGTGACTGGGGCAGGAGGGCACCCTGTGGGTGTTCCCCTGGATGGAAGCCCCAGCGGGGAGCACACAGCTGGGCTGCAGTGAGCATGCCCTGGTCGTTCCTGCCAGAGAATTTCCCGGGTCAGACCGGAGACACGCGGTCCTGCCCAGCCAGCCCCTGTGCTGCCACAAGGTCAGCGCGCCGGGAATTGCACAACCTTTGCAGCTCCTTGGGAAACGCACCGGGGGTTTCCAAACCCCTCGGTAAGATCCCCCAGCGATTGCAAAAGTGAAAATAAAAGCCAAAGCTCATTCGTGCCTCGGGGTTTGTGAATGAGACAGAACGTGAGATTCCAGAGCCAGGGGGCTGGGCTGGACCATCCGATGCACCCTGTGGGGCGCTCGGGATGCACAGTCTCCGTGCGGAAGAAAGGATGCTGTTAATGCCACGGGCGTACTCTTGTCACGTCCCTCATAACTGACCAACGTTAGGGCTGCTGGGAGCTCGGAGACCCTCTACCCACACCTACTGCCCTCAGCTTAGACCAGAGAGATGGCACTTCCCGTTGGGCACTCCGTTCATAAGCTTAGGATGAAAGAAACAAAAACCAAAAAACACCTTGAGCCGAGACCGGCGTGGCTCAGTGGATAGAGCGTCGGCCTGCGGACTGAAAGGTCCTGGGTTCAATTCCGGTCAGGGGCATGTATCTTGGTGGCAGGCACATCCCCAGTAGGGGGCATGCAGGAGGCGGTTGACCGATGTCTCTCTCTCATCGATGTTTCTGACTTTCTATCCCTCTCCCTTCCTCTCTGTAAAAAAAAAAAAATCAAGAAAATATATTTTAAAAAAACGCCTTGAACTTGAGTCTTCACCCAGCCCCTTTCTGGGTGTGGCTTTCAGACACGCCAATGAGCCTCAGTTGTCTGTATGGGCAGACTGGAGGGATTTCTGCCCCAAACAGGCCGTGGCTGTTACTTTACTGAGTATGTACAGTGCGGTGTCCACAGGAATGTGGACAGACAGTGGCTCCTACAGAGTCAAACCAGTAAAATTCACACATAATACATGAGAGTTACTTTTAGAAAAAAAGTCCTGGAATTAGAAACGTATGACAGGGGAGTTTTTTGCATGTTTATTTTTCTGACTTAATATGAGTACTACATGTCTATTGTATTCACACACACACACACACACACACACACACACCAGAACATGAAAAAGAAAGTGAGGATTGCTCAGGATTCTGTGTGAACATACAGCTGTTCTCCCTTCCTCTCTGTAAAAAATCAATAAAAAATATATATATATTTTAAAAAAAAGAGTGTACAGGCGGTAACATTGTCCTACCTTGCGTTTCTAAAAACACCTCCATACACATAACGCCTCTGTTCCATACTCTCCTGCTTCCTGGGAGATAGATGCCTAACATTACCTCCTCGCCCTGATGTCGGATTTCTCATTTCGAATGTTATTCTTCTTAACATCTAAGTCTCCCTTGAGCTTGCTGGAAATTCCTTTCACAGATAACTCAGTCAGTGCTCATCTCTGATCTCCTAAGACAAGAGAGTCCGTTTCCCGGGGTCTCCGTCGGCAGAGTTTGCTTCCTTCACGTTGCTCCCTCGCGTTTGTTGAGGTCTTTGTAAAGGTATTCCTGGGATACTTGGTGATGGCGGCTGTCTGGCTTTGTTACATACGGGACGTGGAGAAGAGGAGGCGTTGTGGCCTAAGGGGCCTCTTGGTTGGGTTTGCTACAGGATACTGTGACACAGGCCGACACCTGGCCCGGGGCAGTGCGTGTCCTCTTCGGCTGATGGGATCATCCAAGGGTTCTTCCCGCCTTCTGCACAGAAAACGGAAGCCTGGCTGATTGGATTCTGAGGGCCAAGCGGAGAAGAAAGACTGAGGAAGCTTCAACACACCATGTGTAAACTCGCACATCACCTTCATCCTTCCCGGCTGCAGCTTCATCCTTCCCAGAGTCCCTCTGTGTGTTCTTACCACAGGAGTAAGCCTTCAGGGTCATGCTGAGTGAGGGAGAGGTCTCCTTCTACTTGCAAGGAACAGGGATGGGAAATTGGGGGTTGACCAGCTTCCTACAAAGACTTTCCACCAAACCCCTGATGAAACGCCCACACTCACTCCCACTTCCTAAGCTCCCTGTGGCTCGGCATTTTCAGGGATCTAAATTATACATCCGGTTGGTTAGCATCAAGTTTAAGATCCACTTTCTTGAGGGTCCGAGCTTAGTTATTTCCTGCCGACCTGAGTCCTAGTTTCTAAAATGTTAATTCTATCATCTCCTTCCCATTCCTTTTGTCCTGGTGCATTTATATTTTGTTTAAAACCACTTTATTGGCCCTAACTGGTTTGGCTCAGTGGATAGAGCATTGGCCTGTGGACTGAAAGGTCCCAGGTTCGATTCCGGTCAAGGGCATGTACCGTGGTTGTGGGCACATCCCCAGTAGAGGGTGTGCAGGAGGCAGCTGATTGATGTTTCTCATTGATGTTTTTGACTCTTTATCCCTCTTCCTTCCTCTCTATAAAAACATAATAAAATATATACTTTTGAAAAAAGAAAAAAGAAAACTACTCTACTGTTCTCCTCGCTGGCTGAAGGAGGTTGGACACTTGTGTTCAATCTGACATCGTGAACTGGACTGCCCCAGATCCTAAGCTGTTAGTAACGTGTGATAGAGATACATGTCGCAAGGTTTGTTCCAACTGTTCTAGAAAGTCAGACAGGAAACCTGGAAAGCACAGACACAGTCACTGAAGAAACACGGTCAGCGTGGTTGGATGAAAGGTCCGTCAGGACTCTTTCCATGTTTTGATCACACGCTCACCCGCAATCTTCAAGTTACACAAAACCAACATGTCCAGGGTAAAATTCACAACCTACCACCCAAACAAGCTTCTCTTACAGTGTCTACCGCCTCATGAAGTGGCACTGATTCATGCATGTACTCATGTCAGAAACCCAAGCGTCCTTCTCATACTTGCTCTCTCCTCAGCCCCACATCTACCCATCACCAAACCCTGCCCATAGGCATTTACCCTCTGAGTCCATTCCTTTTCATCTCAAGACCCCATTTAAGTCATAAACACATATCCATTATGCTTCTTTTTGCATCTTTGTTGTTGAGAGGATTACACCTGTCCCTCTCTCCCCCACCGACACCCTCCGGCCCACCCTCGATTATACGTCTTCTAACTGACCTCCCCACAACCATTCCAGCCCTTTCCACACTGCGGTCACGCCTTTGCAAGATGCAAGTCCGCTTTTGTTCTAGTCTTTCTCCTTACAATGGTCAGTGAGTTCCCACAATCCCTAGCAAGACCTGCAGAGACTGACCTGGCCCTGGGCTGTCTGCCAATACCCCTCCCCTGCTGTCTGGTCCCCAGCCAGGCAGGCTAACTTTCTGATCCTCATTTTTTTTTTTAATATATATTTTTATTGTCTAAAGTATTACAAGTAGCAGTACATATGTCTCCTTTATTTTTCTCCCTATTGACCTCCCCCGGCCTTCCCCACCACCCAGTACATGCCCTCACCTGTCCCCCCGCCCCTCAATGTCCTGTGTCCATTGGCTATGCTTACACACATGCACACAAGTCCTTCGGTGGATCTATTATAGGCCACCCCTCCCCACAACCTCCCCTGCCTTCCCACTGTAGCGTGACAGTCTGTTCACTGCTTCTTTGCCTCTGTATCTGTTCCCCCTCCCCCCATCCTCTTTTATTCTGATGCCTCCCCCTTCACCCCCAAATCGGCCCCTTCAGGCAAAACAGCTCCCTCCTACAACCGCTCCCAACAGCCTACCTGCCCCCTTCCTGTGGGCACAGCTATCACCTACTTATTCCTTCGGTCTCAGTTCTAACGTCTTTAGGGGACCCTGGGAAAATCAAGCTTTTTACTATGTTGGTTTTTTTTTTTTTATTGATCTCAAAGAGAGAAAGGGAGGGGAAGAGAGAGAGAAACACCAACGATGAGAGAGAGAATCATTGATCAGCTGCCTCCTGCACACCCCACCCTGGGGATCCAGCCGCCATCTGGGCAGGTGCCCTGACCGGGAATCACGGGTTCACGGGTCAACGCTCAACCACGGAGCCACGCGGGCCAGGCTTGAGTCCAGCTTTTTAAAGGCTGACTCACACACGCTTTGTTTCTGCAGGGCACTCGCCTCGCTCACTAATTAGGCCTGTTTTCATCCGTCTTCCCACTGGAAAGTCGAGAGCACGTCTTTCTTTTTTTTTTTAATATACTTTATTGATTTTTTACAGAGAGGAAGGGAGAGGGAGAGTCAGAAACATCGATGAGAGAGACATCGATCAGCTGCCTCCTGCACCCCCGACTGGGGATGTGCCCACAACCAGGATACATGCCCTGGACCGGAATCGAACCTGGGACCCTTGAGTCCGCAGGCTGACTCTCTATCCACTGAGCCACACCGGTCTCAGCACGTCCCTCCTTTCCTCCACCACGTTCCCAGGCAGCAGCCAGCCTCCTCCTGAGTGTGAAAGGCCAGTCCCTGCCTGGGGGCCGTCACCTGCTCCGTGTCCTTTACTCCCAGGTCTCCCTGGGGCGAGGCTGTGAGCCAGGCCTCACCTGGAAGCACTCCTTGACGGGCTTCTCCCTCCCCCAAGCCTCCCTCCCCGCCCTTCCTGGTTCACACTGAAGACCTGCCTTCGTCATCATTTGCCCACAAAGCTTCATGCCAGGATCTTCCTCCTCACACCCTCCTCTTGCTCAGCGACAGGGATTATAACTTAAAAATAGCTTTTCCTTTGTCTGTGTTCATCTGTGTTCATCCCAGTGAAGTCCATGGACTTCTTCTTTTGTGAGCTTAAGGCCTTTGCCCGTCTTACTCCCTCAGATGAGGTTGTGTGTGTGTTTGAGGGGTGATGTCCGTACCGGAAAGGAAATAAATCTTCAGGCTGCAGCTCAATGCATGCGTACGTATGCACCCACCCGTGTCACCTCACCAGACAGAAACAGTTCACAGGAAGGGCTGGCCGCTGGCCGGGCACTGTGCTCTGCCCTGACTCATGGTGACGTACGTAAATGTCACAGCAGTCCTGCAGGGGCGCACTGTCCTCTGCTTTTACAGGTGGAGAAACTGAAGCTCGGAGAAGGTAGGTAAACTGAGTCAGGCTCAAGAGTCAGGTGTGGCCTAAACCGGTTTGGCTCAGTGGATAGAGCGTTGGCCTGTGGATGGAAGGGTCCCAGGTTCGATTCCGGTCAAGGGCATGTACCCTGGTTGCGGGCACATCCCCACTATGTGCTTGCCTGCTGGAGCAAGGACAGGAGGGAGCAAAGAGTGCAGGAGGCAGCTGATTGACATTTCTCTCTCATCGATGTTTCTAACGCTCCCTCTCCCTTCCTCTCTGTAACAAATAACATTTAAAAAAAAAAAAAGTGTCGCCGGGACTGGTTTGGCTCAGTGGATAGAGCGTCGGCCTGCAGACTGAAAGGTCCCAGGTTCGATTCCAGTTGGGGGCATGTACCTTGCTTGCGGGCACATCTCCACTGTGGGGCGTGCAGGAGGCAGCTGATTGATATCTCTCATCGATGTTTCTGACTTTCTGTCTCTCTCCCTTCCTCTCTGTAAAAATCAATAAAATATATATATTTTAAAAAAGTGTCACATGTGGCTACTGCAGGCCTCTCTGCTTCCTAGATCAGGAGACACACAGGGAAAGATGAAGCACTGTGGCCGCATGAAGGACACAGAAATGCTCACTTTTCTCACATATACACTGAGCGGCCAGATGACGATGACCTCTGAACGCTTAGTAATCTGACCACTCAGTGTATGTCCTATAGAATCAAAGGCTAATATGCAAATTGACCCCTCAAGCAGGAGTTCGACCAGCAGGCAGGCTGGCCAACCACCCATGTCCCCTCCCACTGGCCAGGCTGGCCGGACCCCACCCATGCACCAGGCCTCTAATATATACTGAGTGGCCAGATGATGATGACCTCTGAATGCTTAATAACCTGGCCACTCAGTGTCTATCCTATAGAATCAAAGGCTAATATGCAAATTGTCCCCTCAACCAGGAGTTTGACCAACAGGCAGCCTGGCCAACTACGTGTCTCCTGGTTGGTGACTGGAATGCAGGGAGAGCCAGGGACACTGTCAGCAGCACCTCAGAACCCGTTTAACATGCCGCCCCAAAAGCAGTTCCCATGACGCACAGCGCTCATCTCACAGCCAGCGCAGTGAGCAGACCGGCAACGAGGGACAATGGAGGTCAGAAACGACACTCCATAGCCTTTCTTCCTTGGCCAAAGAGAGAAGTAGGGGATGGGGGGAGGAGAAAGAAATAGCACACTCATCTAAGGATACCACATGCAAAGCTATAGCACCCCTTCCTCCCCAAAACACCCCACTTTATTCTCAAGTTCCTTTTGAATGTGATGCTTTAAAACAACATTTACAGTCTACGTTGTCTACGTAAAACGGGTGCTGTCTTCTCACCGCTTGGGCAATTCTGAGCTGAGCAAAGACATCTTCCTATCCAGATGCTGATCTCTGAACATGTAATAATCTGGCCACTCAGTGTGTGTGTGTGTGTGTGTGTGTGTGTGTGTGTGTGAGTGAAATGAGCCGCACTCCACCGAAATCAAATGCCACCTCCTGGCCCTTGCCCCTCCTCGGATGGAGCCAGCTTCTAGCGCCCGGTTGTCGTCCGTTCTGCCCTCGTTTGCCAGCCTTCATTAGCCTCCTCCAGACAGACAGACATTAAACAGAAAACAAACGGCCTCGGAGAGGCTGGCCTGGCCCAGTGCTGCGGGTCAGGAAGTGAGATCTATCCCAGCTCCCCCCAGGGCAACCCAGGGGAGGGTCTGTTGGCCCCTCCATTCAACAACCCGCACGCCTCCATCCTGAGCGCTTGCTTCTCTCTGTCCGTTGGTCCTTCCCTGACCGGCGGCCTGTCTCTCACGGCCCTCCTTCTCTCCTCCCCCCAATAGCAGGCTCTTCCAATCTCCCAGGAACCGGGGAGTCAGAGAGGCCCGCTCCCAGAGCTGAGTGGTGAAGAGCATCAGTGCAAACCAGCCGGACTCTGACCTCAGCGGCCTTTGGCCCCAAGTCGTCGCACAGCCTGACTCATCGCGGCTCCAACAAGGAGACGGGCTGTCTCACCGAACGAGGAAGCTCGAAGAGGCCAGGGTGCAGCTCAGTCCTGCGGGCCCCCCACGTCACTCTGGGAAGGAGCCACCAGCTCTCCCCCGTCCGAGCACGGCCGCACCCTCCAGCCGGTGGCAACTGAGCTGCTGGGGTCCAGGCTGTGTTCCCAGCGCTGTGGTTTCCCAGGCGGCAGGAAGGTCCCGCCTCTGTTTTGGGGGGACCGAGGACCTTTCCCAGAGGCTCCCCAGCGGGCTTCCCCATGGGGTCCTGCACTGACGAGGGGGTGGAATTCTCATGGTCGACTTAGACTACTTAGCAATAAAGATAATCCAGCCTAGACCAGTAGTGGTCAGCAAACCCATCTGTCCACAGATCCAGTATCAACAGGACAACGATGGAAATGTCTTTGGAGAGCCACATTTTTTAAACTTAAACCTCTTCTCTTTTAAAAAAAAATATATATTTTATTGATTTTTCACAGAGAGGAAGGGAGAGGGATAGAGAGCTAGAAACATCCATGAGAGAGACACATCCATCAGCTGCCTCCTGCATGCCCCCTAACTGGGGATGTGCCCCCAACCAGGATACATGCCCTTGACGGGAATCAAACCTGTGACCCTTCAGTCTGCAGGCTGACGCTCTATCCACTGAGCCAAACCAGTCTCGGCTAAACTTAAACCTCTTCTCTCTCTTTTTAAAAAAATATATTTTATTGATTTTTTACAGAGAGGAAGGGAAAGGGATAGAGAGTTAGAAACATCCATGAGAGAGAGACATCCATCAGCTGCTTCCTGCATGCCCCCTACTGGGGATGTGCCCGCAACCAGGATACATGCCCTTGACCGGAACCGAACCTGGGACCTTTCAGTCTGCAGTCCAACTCTCTATCCACTGAGCCAAACCAGTCTTGGCTAAACTGAAACCTCTTCTAACGCTACTTCTTCAATAGACGCACCCAGGCCGCGGTATTTTCTGGAAGAGCCACCCTCAAAGAGCCGCATGTGGCTCGCGAGCCGCTGTTTGCCGGGACCACTGTCCTAGGCCAAATTGGAATTTTCTCAGCAAACAGTAGACACTGGGAAGGGAACCAAGAGTCTCTGCAAGAAACTGAAATTATTGGTTTGCTCATGATTTTTTCAATAGTTTTTATAGATGTGGAACTGTGTCTGCAATTAGTTCAGACCTGGAGCAAATCACTTTCAGAAGAATGAGAGGTTGTATTGAAACCAAATCAAATGATAACCGGAGATACTTAGGGAAAGACTAACCTGGGGGCTCCCTGTCCCCATAAATGGAGACCACTCTCTCCTCCCCCACTTCATGCTGCAGCCGGGTGGAGAGCAAGGAGCCAGCGCCTTCAGGCCTCGTTCGGGAGCTCCAGGCAGAAGCACCTGGAATGCGATCCTGCCAGATAACGAGGTCGCTGGGAGACCCCTGTAGAGGGCAGAGCCATCCAGCAGAGCACAGGGGCTCCTGGGGCTGCAACTGAGAAAGAGAAAGAAGGTTCCACGGCTTCCTTCCCTCCCGGGGAGCAGAGTGCAGAGAGAGCAGCAGCTATCCGTTCACTCAGACTCCATCGCTCTCAGGCCTTCCCACCCCAAGACATGGGCTCCTCCTGGCCCTGACCACCCCCCTCCCCTGCTTCACGGGGAGGAGGCTGTCAGAAGATCATCCTAGCCGATGCCGGTGTGGCTCAGTGGATAGAGCGTTGGCCTGAGGACTGAAAGGTCCCAGGTTTGATTCCGGTCGAGGGCATGTACCTTGGTTGTGGGCACATCTCCAATGGGGGGTGTGCAGGAGGCAGCTGATCGATGTCTCTCTCTCATCGATGTTTTTAACTCTCTATCCCTCTCCCTTCCCCTGTAAGAAATCAATAAAATATATTAAAAAAAAAAAAAGTCCATCCTGAGTTCATGGGGTGAGGAGAGGGAGAATGGGATTGTCTAAAGCAGCAGTTCTCAACCTGTGGGTCGAGACCCCTCTGGGGGTCGAACGACCCTTTCACAGGGGTCTCCTAAGACCCTCGGAAAATGCAGATATTGACATCACGATGCATCACAGTAGCAACATTTCATGGCTGGGGGTCACCACCACGTGAGGAACTGTATGCAAGGGTCTCGGCCTGAGGAAGGTTGAGAACCACTGGTCTAAAGACCCACGCCTCCTGGTGACAGTGCCAGGACTTGGAGCCAGCCTCCCTGGGCACAGGTCCTCTCCCTCCGCCCAGCGTGCCAGCATGCCAGCGTGCCAGCGTGCCAGCAGGCAAAGTCCGTTCCTCAGGCACCTTCCTCTCCGGCCTTTGCCCGGCCCCTGGGTCCACCCGGCACGGCAACAGAGCCTTCCTGTCCTGGACGGTCACCATTCCGCCTCCAGACACTGACTGGTTGGAATGAGAGGGGCTGGGTGCAGCTGTGGGGGAAGGGGGGAGGGAGGAAGAGGAAGTGAAACAGAGCCACGGCCCTGGGCCTTGCCAGGGAGAAAGGGACAGGGGCAGGAAACGCCAGCTGCCGATGACACGGAGTCCACTCCCTCCCGAGTCCGGGTCACGTGAAGAAGTGGAAGTCCCCCTCGACTTGCTCTGGTAGCTCATTTATTTTATTTATGTTTTAATATATTTTATAGTTGTTTTTTTTTACAGAGAGGAAGGGAGATGGGTAGAGAGTCAGAAACATCGACGAGAGAGAAACATCGATCGGCCACCTCCTGCATACCTCCTACTGGGGATATACCCACAACCAAGGTACATGCCCTTGACTGGAATCGAACTTGGGACCTTTCAGTTCGCAGGTTGACGCTCTATCCACTGAGCCACACTGGTTTCGGCAGATTGCTCATTTATTTATTGTCAAAGCCAAGACTGGGATTCGGCTCGCACAGACCCCAGCTGGCCGAAGTGGCTGCACCCTCACACAGCATGCACACAGAGGAAGAACCCTGATCTCCACAGAAGTGGCCACGCGGATAGGATGTGGGGAAATAATCAGAAAAGCTTGCACTGGAACTGGTTATAGGTGCTATGGAACTAACAAAGACAAGTCCAAATTAATTTTTTAAAAAAGCTTGCCTTGTCCGTATAAAATAGCATTAATTAGGGACATATCCACGTGGAGCAAAATGTTTTTTTTTTTAATATATTTTATTGATTTTTTACAGAGAGGAAGGGAGAGGGATAGAAAGTCAGAAACATCGATGAGAGAGAGACATCGATCAGCCAGAGCAAAATGTTTTATAAATACCATTCACTAGTGTGAATATTGACCATACATTTCCACAGCAACAATCAAACACCACTGGTATTGCCTTCCTTCCTGAAGTTAGTTATTGTTTTCATAAACTTGGTCAACTGAAAATATTCTCTCTACGTCTGTCAATTGGGTAAAGGATTTTTAGGAAAAGTATTATTTTTCTATTTTATCTGTTTTTTAAAAATATTTTTTTAATTGATTTCAGAGAGGAAGTGAGAGGGAAAGAGAAACATCAGTGATGAGAGAGAATTATTGATCGACTGCCTCATGCACAGTCCCTGCTGGGGATCAAGCCTACAACCCAGGCATGTGCCCTGGACCAGTGACCTCTTGGTTCATGGTTTGTTGCTCAACCACTGAGCCATGCCGGCTGGGCTTGTCTTTCTAGTAAAATTGAATCACAACACCTATATATATATAGATACCAGTTTCTAGAAGAGGAGTTATTTTTTATATGTTTTTATTGATTTCAGATAGAGGAAGGGGGAGAGAGATAGAAATATCAATGATAAGAATCATTGATCAACTGCCTCCTGCATGACCCCTGCTTGGGACTGAGGTTCAACCCAGGCATGTGCCCCAACTGAAATTAAACCATGACTTAATTTCCCAACTGAAATTAAACCATGACTTCCTTCCAATGGGTCAACACTCAACCACTGAGCCATGTGGGCCAGGCTAGAAGAGGAATTATTTTAAAATAGTGCATGGATCGATAAGCTATTTCCTCTGCCTTGTCTCCTTTGCCTTGGAAAATAATCCAACACTAATGGAATGACTTGACTAATTAGTGCCATTAAACAAATGTCTAGGTGCCGGGAACCAATTCCAGCATGTAATAATTACAAGAGTTTTTACCAAAGGTTGGTGAAGCTTGGGCGGCTCAACAAGGGTGAGCCACCCATGTAATTTACCTATTGGAAACAACGAAGGCACTTCCCCACAACCTCAATAGGATTATTGTTAGCTGCCAGACAGCTCAGAGGATGTTATTGCCTCCTGTTGGCCAAACACCTGAACAGATGTAGGCTATTCCCCAATCTGACAGTGCTTCTGTAAAACCTACCCTTTGATACCCCACCCTTTGAAGTGCATTATCTCCACTTTGCCTTCGGATAAATCGTGTGAATAAAAGCAGGGTCCTGAGTGAAAGAGGAGAGTCTTTAGCTCCCTTTACATCAGTGGTTCTCAACCTTCCTAAGGTCTCGACCCTTTAAGACAGCTCTTCATGGGGTGGTGACCCCCAACCATAAAATAATTTCCGTGGCTACTTCATCACTGTCATTTTGCTACTGTGATGAACTGTCATGTAAATATCTGATAGGCAGGATGTATTTTCGTTGTTACAAATGGAACATCATTAAAGCATAGGGATGAATCACAAAAACAATGTCATTATATATTGTGAAATATTTATTTCTCATTACAAATAAATGAAATTTTGTCTTGAATCGTGGTGTCGCATGGGCAACAGTCTTCCTAGGACAACAGTAAACTACACTTTGCCACACCGAGGAGCGGTGTGTTGGTTCCTAAGACCATGGGAAATAGGTGTTTTCCGATGGTCTTAGGCGACCCTTGTGAAAGGGTGGTTCGACCCCCAAAGGGGTCTCGACCCACAGGTTGAGAACCGCTGCTTTAGCTGACGCTCCTCTGACCCCCAGTGCTTCTCCGGACTCCCCTTTCATCATCCACGTGCAGCCTCTGTCTCTGAATGCTGAGCCCACTGTGAGGCTGGGAAAGAACGCCGCATGGAGGCCCGGGTGTTAGTTTCTGTGTGAGACACAGCAACATTCTACCGTCAGGCGCCGGCCTTGGAGAGTGGAGGGCAGGCACGAGCAGGGACACCACGGGAGGCGAGAGGAGTGGGTGAGAACCTGCAGAGAGCTGGGGGCTCTAAGGAAGAGGGAACACACATATTTGTAGGGAAAGTCAGGCTCGAGGACGTGAGAGATTTAGGAAAAGCCGCTGTGGAGGTGGATGCCTGCGGTGAACCCTGAAAGACGGGAGACTGAAGACGCATTCCTGGGCTGGGCCCTGGAGCACGAACATCCAGGACACGGGAAGAGTTAAGAGAGGGCCAAAGCCGGTGTGGCTCAGTGGATAGAGCGTCTGCCTGCGGACTGAGGGGTCCCAGGTTCGATTCCGGTCAAGGGCATGGACCTGGGTTGCGGGCACATCCTCTGTAGGGGGCATGCAGGAGGCGGCTGATCGATGTCTCTCTCTCTCGTCAATGTTTCTGACTATCCTTCTCCCTTCCTCTCTGTAAAAAACCAATGAAATATATTTAAAAAAAAAGAGTTAAGAGAGGGATTTTTTTTTTTAATTGTGTAAAGCATTTTCATTTCACTCCTTCTAAACACACCTCGCTCTCCAGGATGGTGACCCGAGCGGGTCCCGGCCATCCTGGGCAGCCTTCCACTGCCAGCCCGGAGGGCCTTCCTCCAGCCTGGGACCCTTTCCTTTGGTGCCCCAGACCCTCCTTCCTCTCCTCCCGCCCCATCACTCACAGCAGACCTCCACTGTGCTTCATGGAGAACGGCCTTACTTCGAACTTCATCGGCGCAGCCAACCAATATTTATGGAGAGCATCTGCTCTCTCAGGTACTGCCAGGTACCGGTCCTTGACGGGTACATGCAAATCACCTGGGAAATGCAAACCCAAGCCGCAGCGGGCCACCTGGCACCTGTTAGGATGGCTACGGCAGAGAGGCGAAGGCAGCAGCTGTCGCTGTGCGTGCGGAGAGAAGGGGGCCTTCCCGCGGTGGGGATGGGAATGGGCAGGGGAGGCAGTGGCGACAGGAAGCAGGGGGGAGCTTCCCTCAAAGACACAGAAGTGAAAGCCCCAGGGGACCCGCAGTCCCACCTCTGGGAACTGGCCCCAAATCAAAGCATTGAAAGCAGAGTCACTACCCTGTCTCCCCGAAAATCAGACAGTGTCTTCTATTCATGTTTGCTCCCAAAGAGGCACTAGGTCTTATGTTCAGGGGACGTCTTATTTTTCCGTGAAGAAGAAGATGGTACCCATTTAATGTTGAACAAAAAAAAAAAAAAAGAAAAGAAATTGATTACCTATAGATCAGTGGTTCTCAACCTTCCTACTGCCCGACCCTTTAATACAGCTCCTCATGTGGTGGTGACCCCCAACCATAAAATTATTTTCGTTGCTACTCCATAACTGTCATCTTGCAACTTTTAATGAATCGTAATGTAAATATCTGATAGGCAGAATGTCTTAGGCGACCCCGGTGGTGAAAGGGTCATTCGACCCCCAAAGGGGTCGCGACCGACAGGTTGAGAACCGCTGCTGTAGACGGTAGTCGTTGTCATCACCAACCAGCTCCCTGATGGGCCGCAGCGCAGCCGGAGCTGTTCAGGCCGGGTGAGGTCTCTTTACATCAGGAGCCAGACGCCTGACGGTCACTTCGGGGAGGCCTTCTATTCTGGGGAGGCCTTAGGTCTTATTTCGGGGGGAGGCCTGATATGACAGCGAGAGGCAAAACTAGAAGTAGGCCTTATTTTCGGGGGGTGTCTGACTTTCGGGGAAACAGGGTAGGAGAAGCCCGCCCTCCCTCACCGCAGCCCTCGTCACACTAGCCAGGACACGGAGCCACCTCAAGCCTGCACGGAGGAAGGGACCCTCAATGTGCCACAGCATGGGGGCACGCAGAGGAGGAGATGCTCAGGGGCGTCCGTAGACAGACGGACAAACAGGGCAGGACTGCCCCCTGCACACCCCACACGGGGGGATCGAGCCCACAACCCGGGCCTCCCACACGGCCAGACTCCCAGAAACAAAGGAGAGGACGGCGGTGGCCGGAGGGCTGGGGGAGGGGGAGAGAGGGGCTGCTTCTCAAGGGGTATAGAGTTCCAGGCATGCAAGGGGAGAAAGTTCTAGAGACTTGACAAACAACCTCGTACCGCTAGTCAACGGGACTATGTGGTGCACTTAAAACCTTGCCAGGGGAGTAGATTTCTTTTTAATATAGTTTATTGACTTTTTACAGAGAGGAAGAGAGAAGGATAGAGTCAGAAACATCAATGAGAGAGGACATGGATCAGCCGCCTCCTGCATGCCCCTCACTGGGGATGTGCCCGCCACCAAGGTCCATGCCCTTGATCGGAATCGCACCTGGGACCTTTCAGTCCGCAGATTGACACTCTATCCTCTGAGCCACACCGGTTTTGGCAGGAGGGTAGATCTTATGTTAAGAGTTCTTACCATCATAATAATAAAAAAAATTAGTGCTTAAAAAAGTTAATGTTTAAGAAAAGTGTGGGTGAATACAACTTTAAGAAATTAGGTACACACAACAGACTCAAAGAACAGAAAGCCACAAAGGTACCTGGGGTGGAGGGCAGAGGAACTGGACCAGGAGGCTGACACATTCCCTGGAGGATTGATGGAAGCAAATGAAGCCGCCAGACTAGACTCTCTAGGCTGTTCTTTTTCTTTTTTAAGTAAAAAAAAAAAAATTTAAATTTCAGAAAAAGGAAGGAAGAGGGAGAGAAAGATAGAAACATCCATGATGCGAGCCCTAACCAGTTTGGCTCAGTGGATAGAGCATCAGCCTGCAGACTCAAGGGTCCCAGGTTCGATTCCGGTCAAGGGCATGTATCTTGGTTGCAGGCACATCCTCAGTAGGAGGTGTGCAGGAGGCAGCTGATGGATGTTTCTCTCTCATCCATGTTTCTAACTTTCTATCCCTCTCCCTCCCTTTCTGTAAAAAAAAAAAAAATCAATAAAATATATATATTTAAAAAAAGAAAAGAAAAACATCCATAATGAGAGAGAACCATGG
The DNA here is from genome assembly GCA_011751065.1 of Lasiurus cinereus. Taxonomy (NCBI): domain Eukaryota; kingdom Metazoa; phylum Chordata; class Mammalia; order Chiroptera; family Vespertilionidae; genus Lasiurus; species Lasiurus cinereus. The sequence goes on along the minus strand of JAAGEH010000413.1, from coordinate 572,480 downwards.
ATCAGCTGCCTCCTGCACACCCCATGCTGGGGGATCGAGCCCACAACCCGGGCAGATGCCTGGACCGGGAATTGAACCCTGACCTCCTGGTTCATAGGTCGATGCTCCACCTGTGTTGCTGGAAGTCTGGCTCCAGTGGGAGGAGTGGCTAATCTACTGCCGTGGGCTGAACTGTGAGTCCGCCTCAGACCAGGTTACGTATTGAAAGCCGAACTCCCAGGCCCGCAGATTCTGACTGTGTGTGGAGAAAGGGTCTTTGAAGAAATCATTGAACTAAGATGAGTCACCGGCAGGGCCCTGCTCCAATACAAGGGGAGTCTTTATAAAAAGAGACCGGGACACAGAGTCACACAGAGGGGAGCCCCGTGCAGACACGGGGGCGGGGGGAGGGGAGGGGGATCCGCAGAAGGGGGTGTGCAGGAGGCAGCCCATCCATGGTTCTCGCTCATCATAGATGTTTCTTTCTCTCCCTCTCTGAAATCAATTTTTAAAAAAAATATATTTTATTGATTTTTCACAGAGAGGAAGGGAGAGGGATAGAGAGTTAGAAACATCAATGAGAGAGAGACATCGATCAGCCGCCTCCTGCACGCCCCCCACTGGGGATGTGCCCACCACCAAGGCACATACCCCCGACCAGAATCGAACCTGGGACCTTTCAGTCCGCAGGCTGACGCTCTAGCCACTGAGCCAAACCGGTCTCGGCAACCATGTGTTTTTAAAGATATGTTTCTGGCTATTAAAGTAGAAACATCTTTTTTTAAAATAAATTTTATTTATTTTTCACAGAGAGGAAAGGAGAGAGATCGTCAGAAACATCAATGAGAGAGAGACACCGATCAGCCGCCTCCTGCACAACCACCAATGGGGATGTGGCCACAACCAAGGTACGTGTCCTTGACCGGAATCGAACCCGAGACCTTTCAGTCCACAGGCCGAAGTTCTATCCACGGAGCCAAACGGGTCTCAGCGAAACATCTTTTTTTTTTTTTAAATATATTTTTATTGATTTCAGAGAGGAGGGGAGAGGGAAAGAGAGAGAGAGAAACATCAGTGATGGGAGAAAATCATTGAGCTGCTGCCTCCTGCACGCCCCACACTGGGGATCAAACCTGCACCCCGGGCCTGCGCCCTGAGGGGGAATCAAACCCTGACCTCCTGGTTCCTAGGCTGACACCCAACCCCTGAGCCACACTGCCGGGCTAAAGCAGAGACATCTTGGACCAACCACATGCAGCCAGCGTCTCACTGAAAAGCTGCATTCCTGTCTGCACGTCGGCCTGGCAGGTGCTCAGAGAGAATCTCTTTGGTTCAGGACAGCTATGCCCGGGCTCCGAGACGCCCCTGGAGACTTACCCCCCCAAAGGAGGCAGGTCCAGACACGGCCTGGCAGAGCCTGGCCAGCGAGCTGACATGCCCCGCCTTAGCTCAGCGCCTGCAGGCAGCGGAAGCAGGCCTGGCGGGGCAGCCAAAGGTCAAATTCCAGGATTCCAGGAAACCTGACGGACTGGAAGAGTCATCGCTGACGCTGACAAGCATGGCCAGGTGTCCATGGCTGCCCACTGCCCCGCCCACCCACCTGATGCTGCGTCTCTGCTGCCGGAATGCAGGAACCCGAGCCTCCTCCCTCTCCTCCCCCTGAGCCCCAATCAAAGTTTGCTGAGAGCCGGCGATCCGCCCAGATCACCACTCCGGAATGCAGAGCCCCGGGCCACAGCCCCGGCCTTCTGCTGTCGTCATAGCGATGACTCAGAGTGTGCCTGCGTCTGCGGGTTCTGTTTCTGCTGTGCATTCAGGAGGGTGGCCAATACTGCCACGTGGCCTTCTGATGGGTGCAGCTGGGATGGGGGACACACACTAAGGCCTCTGGCTCCTCTCCTCCAGCCCCACCCCCCCCCCGACCAGTGGAAGCGGGGTGAGGTGCAGGATGAGGTGCAAGCTGGGGGGCTGGGAGGTCCCTGGCCATCCCTGACAGGTGTCTGGGTACATGCATGGGTTTGCATGGGAATCAAGCCCAGGTTTGTTGTTGTTGTTGTTGTTGTTGTTGTTGTTTTTTAAATATATTTTATTGATTTTTACAGAGAGGAAGGGAGAGGGATAGAGAGTTAGAAACATTGATGAGAGACATCAATCAGCTGCCTCCTGCACACCCCCTATTGGGGATGTGCCCGCCACCAAGGTACGTGCCCTTGACCGGAATCGAACCTGGGACCTTTCAGTCTTCAGGCCGATGCTCTATGCACTGAGCCAAGCCAGTTTCGGAGCAGGGTTGTTTGTTTTTATATATAAATATATATTTCTTTATTGATTTCAGAGAGGAAGGAGAAGGAGAGATAGAAACATCAGTGATGAGAGAGAATCACTGATCAGCTGCCTCCTGCTCACCTCCCCCCCCTGGGGATCGAGCCCGCAACCCAGGCATGTGCCCTTGGCAGGAATCAAACCCGGGACCCTTCAGTCTGCAGGCCGACACTCTATCCACTGAGCCACACCGGCTAGGGCCAAGCCCAGGTTTGGATTCAGAACATGTTTTAGCTCAGATGGGATGGCTTGAGATTTGATGCGAGGACAGAGCAAGCAGCGAGGGGGTGAGGCTGGGCCTTCGGCTTCCATTCATTTCAGCCTAAACCCAGGAGGGCGCAGGCCCAGACCTCGCCCCGCCTCATCCCCAGCACCACACCCTGCTGGCCGCCAGACAGCTCCAAGCAGCGTGGCTTCTACTTCCTTTTCCAGACTTTTCTATGGGGGTCCTATCTCCTGAAAACCTGCCCTCCCAGCCCAACGGACCCACTCCTTTATTTTATTCGTCTAATGGGCACGTTTCTCCCGCGTTTTAATATCTGAAATCAAGAAGCGTTTGGCAACCCATGCATTTGGGTTCCGCCGCTCCTTTAGACGCTCCTGACCTTTTCTTCTGTCGGAGATTTGGCTACAAGTATTTTTCCTTCCTTTTTTAGATCGGCGGAAAGCCAACCCATCTTTCCAGACCCAATGTAAACCTAACATCTCCTTAAAAAAAAAAAAAAATCTTCCTCATTAGCCCTTGCCAAGGCTAATTTACTTTCTTCGGACCCACAGCGGCACGAAAACCTAAGCTTAAAGATTCCATAAATAACTCGGTGACGTTGGCGTGAGGTGAGTCCCGGCCTTATTTCTCTTTCCAGATTAGGAGCATCCAGAGGGGAAACTCTGCCTCTCACTGCCTTGCCTTTTCCATAGCAACGAGCACCAGTGTCTCTCCACTTGCTGCTCCATGAATATGACTTCAGGGGGAGAGGAAAGGAGCCCACACTGTCCACAGTTATGCCGAAGGAACATGACTGGACACCAAAGAGCAGGAATAATAACTGTATGAGATGCCCACGGTGCCTAACGGTGACTGTCAGGCACCTCTGGAGAGCGGGGTTGAGGGGGTGACATTATGGAAGTTCACCATAGATTTTCCCCTTTTAGTTGTTTCACACACACACACACACACAAACTCACACACACAAACACACACACACACACAAACTCACACACACACACAAACTCACACACACAAACTCACACACACACACACAAACTCACACACACACACATGCACACGCATTGTTATTTGGCTTCGGGCTTACACACATCAACCAAGTATGTGAATTCGCCAAAACCCGGCGTGGCTCAGTGAATAGAGCATCGGCCTGCAGGGGGCAGGAGACAGAGCCTCCCGACTGCGCCACTTCTCACTGCACTGAACCCCAGTTTTGGGCAAAACCCTGGGGACCCAGACCCATATGGGTCCCGGAGTGCAAGGGAACGGGAAAGGCAGAGGTCTAAAGGCACGCAGGCACATGTGCACACAGAGATGGCTCAGGCGATTACCCAGAGACACTTGAGACCCAGGGGCCATGTAGGGTGGTGGGCTGAAGGTCCGGGTTTCAATTCCGGTCAAGGGCACGTACCTTGGTGGCGGGCACATCCCCAGTGGGGGGCACACAGGAGGCAGCTGATCGCTGTCTCTCTCTCATCAATGTTTCTGGCTCTCTATCCCTCTCCCTTCCTCTCTGTGAAAAATCAATAAAACATATTTAACAAAACAAAGCCAAGTATGTGAATTCCTTTTGCCATAATAATTAAGGGAGGGAAGGCGAGGGCCGGCTGGGGGTTGCTCTGCGGTGACGGGGAAAGAGAAAGCCTTCAAATCGATGCAGAGCCGGGTGTGAGTTAGACACCGTGACCACCGAGCGAGGGGTTAATTCAGAAGACAACAGAGGAATACAGCGGTGCCTCGAGATACGAGTTTAATCCGTTCCGTCACCTTGAGGCGTGGGAAACTAGGAGACGCTCGAGTCTCGGTAAACGGGTGCGTCGTGTGCAGCCGGCCGATCCGCGCGATGACTCCTATCTCAACTGCTGCTCGTATTTCAAAGCAAACATCGCTCGCTCGACGGCTCGTATCTCAAAAAATCTCGTCTGTTAGGGCACTCGTATCTCGAGGTACCACTGGACACAGTCCCTGAGGCCAGAGGGAGCGGAATCCCGGGCCTGATTGTCAACCGGCTGGCTCCCCAGCCACGTACACACACACAGACAAATGGCAAGTCCAGGGCCCGGGCAGCCAGGTGAGTTCTGTTGACCACAGCAACACAACAAGGAAGCCGCTCGCCGTGTGAGGGGTAACTGAAGCGGATTCCTGCTCCCCAGGCATCTCCCTGAAGTGTTTACCTGGAGGAGCGGCCCCCCTGAGGCCCTGCAGGGCGAGAAGGCGAGAAGGCGGACGTGGGTGGCTCTGTAGCCCGCTCTTTGTCTCTCTAGCATGGGTGGCGACTGCTAACTGTGTGTTTATTTATCTTTAACTGCTAACCGATCACCTGGCGTTCTGCCAAATGCCTTCTGTTTGGTCTGATCAGCACCTCCTAACGGCCTGTGGCATTCGGCGCCCCGTTTTCCAGGCGGGGAAACGGGCCCTTAGAGCAGCGGTTCTCAACCTGTGGGTCGCGACCCCTTTGGGGGTCAAACGACACTTTCACAGGTGTCGCCTAAGACCGTCGGAAAACACAGGTATTTACATTATAATTCATAGCAATAGCAAAACGACAGTGATGAAGTATGGTTGGGGGTCACCACCACGAGAGGAGCTGTATTAAAGGGTCGCGGCCTGAGGAAGGTTGAGAACCACTGGCTCAGACAAATGCAGCGAGGAAAACGGAGCCAGGATCCGGGCCCGGGAACTCGGTTCCTGGATGCCACCTCCACTCCTTCGTGCCTCTGCACAAACGCGCCTGTTACAGAGCCATACCTGTTCCTGTAGTCCTCTTCCGCCTTCCCACCCCGCTCGGGGGAGTGAAGGCAGACACCCCCCCTCCCCCGGCCATCGCTGGACTGGGGCGCCCAAGAATCCTTATCACACTCTGGGGTCAGCTCCTCCCTCCACCCAGCTTCCCGGGTTCGTTAGAAACGCAGGGAATAGTTGAAACCGGTGTGGCTCAGTGGATAGAGCGTCGGCCTGCGGACTGAAAGGTACCAGGTTCGATTCCGGTCAAGGGCATGTACCTTGGTGGTGGGCACAACTCCAGTGGGGGGCGTGCAGGAGGCGGCTGATCGATGTTTCTCTCTCATCCATGTTGCTAGCTCTCTGTCCCTCTCCCTTCCTCTCTGTGAAAAATCAATAAAATATATTTAAAAAAAAAGAAATTTAGGGAATAGTCTGTGGGCGGGCAGATGGTCCCCGCTCTCACTCCTGTCCTTTGCTAGCTGGTGACCTCACAACGCCTTAATCCACCTGTTGTCTTTTCTTTCTTTCCTTTTTTTTTTCAAATTATAAGTTTATTCAGGAAGTTGCAGAGGTAGTAGAAGGGCTTGGGCCTGAGGAGGCGAAAGGCAAAGGGAAGGCGCCTGGGGAAGGAGGGAGGAGGGAAAGGCCGGAGGGCTTCCAGGAAGAGGCGGCGTGTCCTTGCTCGGTGCACACCCCCAGCCTGACTCAGCTCGGTGCACACCCGCAGCCTGACTCAGCAGGGAGAGAGACCGGGGTGGTGGTTGAAGTCTGAAGAGGTTTAATAAAGCGAAGACTTTTCATAACTCATCTGGCAGCAAAGCCCGGGCTGACGGGAGGCTGTTTCATCACCATGGATGGCGGCCAGTGCTGCTCACACATCGCACCCTGACGTGTCCATGTATGTACTTTATCACAGGGCGCCCCGCCCTGGCCCAGGGTTGTATGCAGAGATGGTGTATTTCCCTGATGCTCCATCCTACACCCAAAGAGTCCCAAGTTACCCAGCACCTCTGCACCCCGGGGGTTTCGGAGAAGTGATTTCCTAAGTGGATGCTCCTGCCTGTATCCACTCCACCTTTCTTTCAAGAGTGAGGGTGTTAAGTGCTTTCCCGGGCCTAATGCTTTGTCACACACACACTTTTTCACTTTAGAAAATGCAGGTGTGAGAGCGGAGCCCTTTTTAAAACATTATTCTTGTACCGAAGTCATTACACACTGCCCTCCCCCTCACTCCCTCACATACACACACACACACACACATACACATACTCACACACACATACACACATGCTTACACACATGCACACATGCACGTGCACACACGTACACACACACACGTGTCCGTGGTTCCATTGTTCATTGACTTTGAGTCACTAAAATGTTTCCACCCCCACGGTCCCTAGACCGCGTCTACATGCGGGAGACGGCTTTACCAGGCCATCCGTTGGTTGGCGGGTTGGTGGTTGACTTTTTGGGATTGTGGAAGCAGCTTATAACCCCACGCCAGGTGATCGCCCATACTGTGGTCACAGTGAGGGCGATCCAGATGATGAAGCTGAGGGAAAGGGGGAGGGGGAAGGGGAGAGATTCATGGAAGAATTTACAGGCATATGTGTGTTCCCGTGACGTCATCAGCTGCACCCTAGAATCTGGGAAGGAGCGCGCCCCGGGAAAGCCCTCAAACCCTCTTACGTTCTCGGCAACGTTTAAAGATAAAAAGGTGGACAGCTAACACTTCTCTCACTCACGTTTGCTGGCTCCGTGCTCACAGGTGGGAGGAGGTGGGCTTCTGGAAGCTGTGGTCCCCAACTCCAGCGAGCACCCGCTCCCGGGAAGGCTGGTGAGGCACAGATGGCTGGGCCCCACTCCCAGGGTTCTGCCCAGGAGGTCGGAGCAACCGAGGAATCCCATTCCTGTGGGCTCCGGGGCTGCTTGGCAGTCGGACCCTGAACCTGGCGACGAGAGCAGCGCTCCCACGGCCTGCACGCCAGCATCACCGAGTCCTGGCCTCGAGCCTCAGCCCAGGCAGATTGAACCTGGTTTCCTGGAGGCCAGACTCCCCAGGTGGTTCCCAGGTGCAGCCAAAGCTGCAACAGCTGCCGAGAAAACCAAATAATAGCCGTGGAGAATGCACCAGGAAAGGTCCGAGGCCAGGGGCGTGGCCCAACCCCTGGTGGCTCCAGGGCCCTAAAACCCTCCTCTCCAGCAAACGTTCCCCCTGCCTCTGACTGGAGGGATGAGAGTACAATGCCACAGCCCACCGCCCCATTCAAATGATGACCATTCCATTGCATCTCAAGCTAGGCAGGCACAGCAACCTGTTGAAAACGAAAATACAATTCTAAATACTGCCTGTCTGTTTAAAGTTGTACGAGAGTTTCATATGAAATTGCAGGACGGGCCTTTAATCTTTCTTTTTCTTTTTTTTTTTTTTTACAAAAAGACTCAAAGGCCGAAACCAGTGTGGCTCAGTGGATAGAGCATAGGCCTGCGGACTGAAAGGTCCCAGGTTCGATTCTGGTCAAGGGCATGTACCTTGGTTGCAGGCACACCTCCAGTGGGGGGCATGCAGGAGGCGGCTGATCAATGTCTCTCTCTCATCGATGTTTCTGACTTTCTGTCCCTCTCCCTTCCTCTCTGTAAAATATTAATAAAATACATATTTTTTAAAAAAGACTCAAAGGAGTGGTCTTTTCTAAAATAAAATAAAATAAATAAAATAAAATAAAATAAAATAAAATAATTAAATTAAATTAAATTAAATAATAAATAAAATAAAATAAATATAATATAAAATAAAATAATAATAAAACAAAACAAAATAAAATAAAATCCCAGTGCTTTATTTCTCAAATAGCTCCAATATTTTCTTTTCTTTCTTTCTTGTTTAGAGAGTGGAGGGAGGGGGAGAGACAGAGAAAGAGCGAGAGAAACATCCATGTAAGAGAGACACATCCATTGGTTGTCTCCTCCAATGCCCCAACCAGGGCCGGGGATCAAGCCTGCAACCAAGGTACCTGCCCTTGACCAGAATCGAACCAGGAACCCTTCAATCGACAGGCCAGTGCTCTATCCACTGAGCCAATCCGGCCAAGGCAATATTTTCTGGGTTTTTAGGCAGCTAATGTATGGTGCTTCATACCAAATCTTTCTCGTCCATATTTATTGCCATGGTTGTTCACCAGTTCCAGACAATATCCAGTCACTCGTTTGCCACCTCTGAGCTCGGGTTTTATTGTTTGAAATGCATGCTTTTCTGCTGATATCACATGACCTGGAACTTAGAATACCCACCAGCTGACTATTTCTGCTCCTTTTTGAAATCCACGGCCAGGCCAGGCCGCACTGCCTTCTGACACGTGTGGGCGGAGCCCCGAAAAGAACTGCCTTAGGCTTAGGAGTGATTTCTTTCTTTCTTTCTTTTTTTAAAAATATATTTTATTGATTTTTCACAGAGCGGAAGAGAGAGGGATAGAAAGTCAGAAACATCGATGAGAGAGAGACATCGATCAGCCGCCTCCTGCACATCCCACACTGGAGATGTGCCCGCAAGCAAAGTACATGCCCCCGACCGAAATCGAACCCGGGACCTTGCAGTCCACAGGCTGACGCTCTATCCACTGAGCCAAACCGGACTTGGCAGGGGGTGATTTCCTTCCCGTCTCTGCCTCCAGGAGAGCTCTCTCTCACCTGCTCAGAACACTCCCCTCCATGATCTGGTCTATTTGCCGGTTCCAATCCTGGACGTGATTGACATGGGTACAGAGAGATACTTTACTTTGGATCCGAGCACCCATCAATAAATATCACAGATCCCTTAAGCAAATGTGTCTGCAACGTTCGGTAAGAAAGAGCTATGAAAGCACATTTCTTCCTCCCGGGCTCTTTGCTGTAAACATGCCTTGAATATTTACTCTCCTCTGCACACTCTTTCGGCTGCTACTTCCTGGTGGGGATCTAGCTTCTCACCGTCCTCTGTCCCGTTTTTTCCGGGGGATTGGGGAGGATGGGTGCCGACGAGGGGCCCTCCCGACCACATCCCTCTTCAGCTCATTTTGGTGAAAGGTCCTGTGACCCCGTGTGCCGGCTACATACATGGCTATTTCTTGCCGAGGTGTTTACAATAGGGGTCTCCCACCGGACACAGACTGGGTTTTATATATGGAACTACTTAGTAAAAATAAAAAATAAAAAAATCAACCTACAGGAAAAGTGAAATGAAGGTGAGTTATGTGACTTACTGCATCCATGTCGAAGAAACTGAAATAGGAAAATGGGTTAACATCAAAAGAGTCACACACACATGCACATAAATAACTGCTTTCAGACTGATTTAGTCCAACTAATGCGCACATAGAGACATACCAAACAAAGGTGTGACATGAGCTGAGTTTGTTTGCTGTAACATATGCCTGTTTCCAGGGTCTGTATTATTTTCTGATAACACGGGGCTGACTGGGAAAAGCTGGTGTCCTCCACCCCGATACCCACCCCTCCCCACCCCCCCGTTTGTAAGTGTAAGTAAGTCCAGACCATAAACACTGTAATTGTACTCTGTTGTTGCTGGGTTGTCTTCTACATAAATACATGAAGATTTCCACGGTAAAACTACTCTGTGGGCCGCTACAGCAGGTGAATACATCCTCATGCGTGTAACCCAGCCCCTCTCGATAAACATTTAAGACAATCCAATGTTGTAAATGAAAGGAAATGGACTCCCCTCCATCTTGTCCTCTAGGGCTGGGACCCCTGCCTAAAACCCCTCCCCTTTCTGGGAGTGGCCACAGGTGTGCCAGCAATGTCTTAACTTCCCCGACCCCCACCCAAATGGACCAATGAAGCTCCAGGGACACAGCTAAGGTCCTAATTAGGCTGAACCACAGAAAGACCCCAATTCAAGTGACCAATCTCTGTAGCCTTCATCACTTTCCCAAGCCCCCTAATTATCCTACCCCATAAAACTCATTGTTTCTGCCCGGTCCGCTCTCTCGCCTCGCTGCTGCGTCAGAAAGAGGCTGAGAGCCAAACCCGGGTTTGAATAAAGACTCTTTGCTTTTGCATCGGAAAAGGCTCCTTAGTGGTGGATTATTGGGGACCCCGAACTCTGGGCACAACAGTAAACACCGTGGCAAGAAATCACCATGCAGCATGCATCTAACTACAGTGGTACCTCGAGATACGAGTGCCCTAACATACGAGATTTTTGAGATACGAGCCATCAAGCGAGAGATTTTTGCTCTGAAATACGAGCAACATTTGAGATAGGAGTCATCGCTCGGATCAGCCGGCTGCACACGACCCACCAGTTTACCGCAACTGGAGCGTCTCATAGTTTCCTACACCTCAAGGTTATGGAACGAATTAAACTCGTATCTCGAGGTACCACTGTATTCCGAGCCTCTGCAGGGAGGTTCCCATACACACAGCTCACTCTGTGCTCCATGGGCCTCCGTGTTCCTGTCCTTGCCACCCAGGGCCAAGGTCGCACCTTTTAGATTTTTATTGAAGAACTAGAGGTCCGGTGCACAAATTCATGCATGATTGGGGCTGTCTCGCCCAGTCCCGGTGGGGGCTGATTGGGGGCTGGTTCGGGGAGGAACCTGGGAGGTTGGCTGGCGATGGGAGGTGGGCTGAGGGAGTGCACTGACCACCGGGAGGCAGCTCCTGTGTCGAGCGTCTGCCCCCTGGTGGTCAGTGTGAATCACAGCTACTGGCCGGTCAGCTGCTCGGCCAGTCATCAGGGTCCTTAGGCTTTTATATACTAGTACAGTGGTACCTCGAGATAAGAGTTTAATTCATTCCGTAACCTTGAGGTGTGGGAAACTATGAGACGCTCGAGTCGCGGTAAACTGGTGGGTCGTGTGCAGCTGGCTGATCCGCGCGATGACTCCTATCTCAAATGTTGCTCGTATTTCAAAGCAAAAATCGCTCGCTCGACAGCTCATATCTCAAAAATCTCGTATGTTAGGGCACTCGTATTTTGAGGTACCACTGTATATAAACTGTACCTGACTCCCAGTGCCACTCTTCCTGTTAGTGAGGACTGTGCTGCCACTAAACTGAATGAACCTCCAAATCTCAGCAGCTGAACCTAATGCGATTTTATTTCTCACTTACCCAGGACCAGTGAGGCCATGGAGATTAGGGGCTCCTTCTCCAGCCTCCTTCAGAAATAGCCCGGCAGCCGAAACCGGTTTGGCTCAGTGGATAGAGTGTCGGCCTGTGGACTGAAAGGTCCCAGGTTCAATTCCGGGCAAAGGCACGTACCTTGGTGGCGGGCACATCCCCAGTAGGGGGCGTGCAGGAGGCAGCTGATCGATGTCTCTCTCTCATTGATGTTTCTAACTCTCTATCCCTCTCCCTTCCTCTCTGTGGAAAATCAATAAAATATATTTTTTAAAAAGAGAAAAGAAATAGCCTAGCAGGTGCCCTGTCGTTCCAACAAAACCCGCCCCAGCTCACCTGCCCTGGCACCAGCCCACAGGCGGGAGAGAGGCTGAACAGGGTGGAGAGGCGAGTACCAGCTCCTCGCTTACCACCTCTGCCCGCCGTCCCGAGGAAAGAAGGCCTCCTCAGGTGCACACCTGGCAGCAGGGGGGCTGAGAAACACCCACAAATTATCTCTGTGCCCAGAAGGAGCAAACAACTCTGGCGCATCACCAGCCAGTGTCGGCCACAGCACGGCACCCAACACTCCGCCTCGGACTCCGCAGTTCCCGCCCACAGGGTCTTTGCCAGGAAAATACGCTGACGTGTAAAGGTGTTTATTCCGAGGCCACCGAAAAGTCCGTACACAAAACCAAACATATACACTATGGGTCCCATGGTGCGCCCCAGGCTCTGACAGGAGGAAGGTTTTCATATTCATTTTACTAACTTTCTTTCATCTCGGACACTTCTATTATAAAGGGCAAAAAGCAACATTAAATTATTTCCTCTCATTAACCCCTTTTTAATGTGCATAAAATTTTGTGCACCGGGCCCCTAGTGTTTATATCATGCTTTCTGGCTTTTGTTTTTTAACTCTTATTTGCAAAAATGCGTGCATCCCTCTCTAAAGAGAATTATCCTCTAGTGCATGGGGTTGCTTTCTTTCTCTCTCTACCCGTCGTCCCCCCCCCCACTCCTGCAATGCGCAAACCATGGAGGAACCTGGGACCTGGCATGGCCAGATGGTGCTTCCCGCTCCTCAGGTTTCCAGCAGACGCTCGCTCTGTGTGCGGCCACCTGCTTCTGCTTCGGAGGGACGCTGACAAATGAAGACACCCAGCCCACCCGGGTATCACCCCTCGCTGGTTTTCTGGAGCAGAACATGGATGCTGGCCACATTTCACCATCAGTTTCCACCAGCGCTCCCTGGCCCGTGTCAGACTCTTCCTCACTCACTGGATAGTCCCTGCTCTCGGCTACGTGCCTGACACGTGCCTGTGATTCTCCCTGATACGGACAGACCTCGGGGACCCTGTGGTTCCATTCTGACCGCCACAGTAAAGCAGGTCCCACCGTTTTTGGGGTTTTCTAGAACATAAAAGACACCTCTACACGGCAGAGCAGCCTATTCATCGTGCAATAATATGATGTCTCAAAACACATGTGCATAGCTACATTTTCAAATATTTCATTGCTAAAAAATAAAATAAAATAAAATATTCACTGTTCAAATAATGGTGACCGTCATCTAAGCCTTTAGCCACTCATCTTGTTGCTGGTTGGGAGTCTTACCTTCAACTTGCACACACACACACACACACACACACACACACACACAGCAATACCTGGGAAGCACACTAAAGCCAAGTGCAATAAAGAGAGGCGTGCCAAAACCGGTTTGGCTCAGTGGATAGAGTGTCGGTCTGCGGACTGAAGGGTCTCAGGTTCGATTCTGGTCAAGGGCATGTACCTTGGTGGCAGGCACATCCCCAGTGAGGGGCGTGCAAGAGGCAGCTGATCAATGCCTCTCTCTCCTCGATGTTCCTAACTCTCTATCCCTCTCCCTTCCTCTCTGTAGAAAATCAATAAAATATATTTAAAAGAAAAAGAAAGAGAGGCGTGTCTGTGTGTGGTGCTTCAGGTCTATGGCTTGTCAGTGTGTGGGTGAGGGGCCGCTGGTGTCTCTGCTCAGCCTGGCGGGTTATTTTTCTGTCGGAGCCGCCTTGAAGCGAGGATTGCTTGTCTAGATCTGTGGTCAGTTACCATGCCTGGCTAATGACCTGCCTTCCCTTCCAAACGTGCCCCCCAGGAAGTCTGACCATGCGGGCCGAAGAGCCGGTGGGAGAAATGGGGGCGAGTGCAGAGCCCGGTGCTGGTACCCCCTTCACAGAGATCGTCCCTTGCACTGAACTTTTTTTCTCCTTAAACATAAACTCCCACGCCGGCGTGTACGCGGATAAAGTTTCCACTGTGAGCCGTCTTTATGAGGTTTTCCGACTTCGGAGAGAAGAAGGCCAAACTTCAGAATCCGGATCCCCGTTAAATACCTTTATAATTACCCCCGCGTCTGGGCGTATTTCTACCTGTTTCCTGACGATGCTTACCAGACCGTGGGTCCCTGTGAACGGCAGAAGGATGGAGCTCCTGTGATCTAATCTCCAATGTGTCTGCCAGGGATTATGCAGAAACTTATAATTATGTGTGACTGCGGATTTGCCTCGTCTTTATCTCTCCTAGGAAAGGATCATCAAAAGCAGCCTGCCTCCGCTCGGCGGCTGCAAATCTCCTTAAAGCGCCTGTTCGAATGGCTCCCCAATTTTCATTTTCTCTGTCTTTCCTTATTAGATGAAATCCTCATATCTGCAAACGGAGCCGTGGCGCCGCCTTCCCACGTTCTCTTTAAAAACGCAGATCGTATCGCGTCTCCCTGTATTTTCACATTCCCGCCGTGGTTTGTTGGAAATCCTCGGCCGGCTGCAGTCAGATTTCCAGCCTGCCACGGTGCTGCGCCCCACACCGTGATTACGGGGGAAATAATTCGCTTTGTTTAGCGCGAAGCTCAGATGGCTGCAGCGACGCCTCTGACATCCGTGTCATCCCCGTTCTTAATGACAGTTTTTAATCTTCCCTGCTTTGCCGCTCCGTCCGTAGATTAATTCTATCTCTTCTCTAAAACTCAGGAACCGTCTGATTTAATAATGTTTATTAATAAAAATTATAATATCCCGTTGCCTTTATTTATTTTTTTTTTCATTCCCGGTGGATCAGCCGGAGTGACTCTGTTCTTCCTAAACTCTGTGACTTGTAACTTTGGGAGGAAGCTGCGGACAGCCACCCGGTTTATCCTGGGCAGTCCGATGCATTTCTGAGAATGTTCCTCCTCCTCTCCTTTTATTTTATTTCTTAAAATATAGTCTTATTGATCTCAGAGAGGAAGGGAGAGGGAGAGAAAGGTAGAAACATCAACGGTGAGAGCCACCCCACCAGAGGCCGAGCCCGCACCCTGACCTGGTGCTGGGGCAGGAAGCACACCCTGAGGTCCCCTGTCAAGCCCTTCCGGGTGTGGGATGTGGGAACCTCTTTCCATGTCCCACGTGGTTCAGGGTTCCCCGGTTCAGGGTTCGGGTTCTGGAGGAGGCTGCACACAAACGAAATGAGAGACCAGAAAACATTAATTTGGCGACATCGGCGGGCCAGGCGGGAGCCTTCCTCTAGTGCAAAGGACTGCCCCCTTCCTTTGGCCTGGCCATCCCTTTTATTCAGGTTTGGGATACACCCTCTGCCCTGAAGCAGGCAATTCCAGTAACAAGTAGATTATCTTATCAGTCAGGATGGACATGATTATTTCATGGGGAAGTTCATTGTCTCCATTAGATAGGGAGTGGCTGGCTTTGACCTCTCAGAGCTTCAAGGTTGACCAGCCTTCTGGCCTCCTGTTTACATCCATTTAGTGAGAACAATGTTTGGTTTCCGACAGTGGGGCGCAGCCTGAGGTCCTCTGTCAAGCCCTGCCGGGTGGGGGGCACGGCCTGAAGTCCCCCAGCCTGGAGCTGGGTTGGGGGGAGCAGCCTGAAGTCCGCGGTCAAGCCCCACCTGGGAGGGGGGTGGGTGCTGGGGCAAGGGGAGCAAACTGAGGCCCTCAACCTCAGCACCATGACAGGAAGTGCACCTTGAGGTTCCCCATCAACCCCCGTTGGTGGGGGCGTGGCCTCAGGTCCCCTGGCCTGGCACTGGTTTGGGGGGTGCGGCCTGAGGTCCCCCAGCCTGACGCCAGAGGGAGGGGCACAGCCTGAGGTCCCCTGTCAAGCCCCCCAGGACCAGGGGAGGATGGAGCCTCAGGTCCCTGCTGATGGCTCTTTAAGGCTCCTTAGGGGAACTGGGCCTCAGCTGTGGGTGCAGCCATCTTGTGACGGAGTGACGGTCAATCAGCATCTCCCCTCTTTATTAGCCAGGATAGGGATGCACATGCTGGAGAACACAGGCTTTTGGACCCCAAGGTCTCCTCCCTTGTCCGGGGGCGGAGGGCAGCCTGGCAGGAAGGGGACTCAGGTCTCCATGGGGTGAGCCAGGTTCCCCGGTGCTGACCAAGGGGAAGGCGGCTCCGACAGCAGGCGTGTGACGGCCACCCACCGACTGGGACTGCCCTGCGTGCGTGCGTCACCTCACTCATCTGCATGTTGGCTGTCACCGCAGTGGCCGAGCCTCAGGAGCACAGATGAACCTGGAGCTGCGGGGTGGGCGCTGGGGGAGGGCTCAGCATGCCTGGCGTCCAGCTGGCGGCACTGCCCTTGCCGGAAACGCATTCACAGAGGACCCAGGTCCGGACCTGGTGGCTGCGTCTCCGGCTCCACAGCCACATGCCTGGGCCCGCCAGCTTTATCGTGTCAGGAAGTCCATCTGTGCACAAGGCCTGCTCCCCGGTGCCCATGCCTACGCCGCCCGCAGGGACCCCAGGACCCAGTGGCCTCGGACCCAGCGGCTGCTTCCTGCGGGTGTGGGTGCGGGCACAGCAGCTCTCCCGGTGGCCGGGCCGGGCGGTGCGGGCACATCGTCTTCCTCATTGAACGGACTGCCGAGAAATAGGGGGAGCTTCTGGCTGTGGCCGAGCCGTGAGCAGAGGGGGCCCCAGGGGGACGTCCCCCAAGTTTTCTCACCGCCCCCCTCCGTGTCCAGGGCTGGGTGTTCCTGGGCTGACCTCGTGCCCGTGCGACGCTGAGACACGAAGGGCTGACATGGACCAAGGAGCCCCATTGGCAAGGGGACCCCGAAGAAGCGTCTTTGGGCTCAGAGAGGCTGGCTCCCGGCCCTGGGCCCGTAGGAAGCAGCCGGAGCCCCGGACCGCCTGCCGAGGCTGCGTCCGAGGAGGCTGAGCGTTACAGGAAGCCGGGAGCACCCACTCCGAGGGTGGCAGCCGGTGGGAGACGAAGGTGGGGTCCCGGGAGCTGCCCACCTGACCAGCCCAGGCCACTGGGGTGCAGAGGGCCCGCCTGGCTGCAAAGCCCCTGCCCATGGCACCCTCCAGGGTGGACAGATGGCCTCCTGGCAGGGTTCGAGCTCGGGATTCACGGCAGCCCTGCGGCGTGAGCAGCTGTGTCGGCGTATGGGGGCTCCCTGTGTCCCTGTCGCTGCTCCTGCTGGGCCTCCCTCCCACGGTCAGCGCGGTGACCCCGGTTCACCCCACGGAGCCCCGGGTCCTTTTCCTCCACGCCGCCCCGCTGTCCACAGAGAAGGGAGGACGGCCCACTTCCCCGTCCCAGAACAGGCCAGCGTGGACCTGTGCGCTGGGGACTGCTCTCCGCAGCTGGAAGAAACACGGCCCTCCTGCCCCGTGAGGCAGCAGGGGGGACGTGGGGAGCACGTGCCAAGGCACTGAGCCAGGCGGAGAGAGACAAGTGTCCCACGACCCCCTCACCCGTGGGCTATAACGAACAAAACAGATCCAGACACAGAGATGCATGGAGCAGACTGTCCAGTCTTCAGAGGGAAGACGAAGGGTGGAGGGTGGGAAAAGGTCAACCAGTGACCTTGTATGCATCTCTGCGTAACCCACGGACACAGACAATGGGGTGGTGAGGGCAGGGTGGAGGGGGTCAACGGGGGGAAAGAGGAATATCTGTAATTCTTTCAACGATAAAGGTTAAAAAGAGAGAGAGAGAGAGAGCCCTAATGGGTGTGGCTCAGTGGATAGAGCGTCAGAGGTCCCAGGTTTGATTCCGGTCAAGGGCACGTACCTTGGTTGCTGGCACATCCCCAGTGGGGGGCGTGCAGGAGGCGGCTGGTCAATGTCTCTCTCTCATCGATGTTTCTAATTCTCTATCCCTCTCCCTTCCTCTCTGTAAAAAAAATCAATAAAATATATTAAAAAAAACACACAACAAGCAGCTTTTTTCTGTTGGCAGGAGACTTACAGGTGTCCATGCTGTTGGCGGCCACGGGTGGGGACATAAATAAAACACGTGAAGCGCTTTTTTCTCAGAGGGAAAGGGAGATTTCTGAAGCCGCGGGTGCGGTCTCGGGAGGCTACGGGCTCCCTCTCTATGCAGATGCGCTTCCAGCTGAACCGGCTGGAGCCTGTACCCTCCCTCTGGCCCAGCAGCCAGTGGCTCATTCGCCCGGGCCCCCCCCCAATCTCTCTGTGGAATGGGGGCCACAGTGTCCGCCCCACAAGTTTGCATCGGTGACCACATGACATAGCACACAGGGCGTTTAGTGAAGGGCTGGAACCAGAGTACCGTCTTTCCCCGAAAGTAAGATCTACTTCCTGTTTCGCCTCTCGCTGTCATGGAGGCCCAATCATCAGGCCTCCCCGAACATATGACTTCCCCGGAATAGAAGGCCCCCGAAGCGACCGTCCGGCTGCGCTGCGGGCCCATCCGTGAGCTGGTTGGTAATGACAACGACTACCGGGCCGTAGACAGGTCATACATTTCCCTTTTTTAAATTTTTTAAATATATTTTATTGATTTTTTTACAGAGCGGAAGGGAGAAGGATAGAGAGTTAGAAACACCGATCAGCTGCCTCTTGCACGCCCCCCACTGGGGATTCTCCCGCAACCAAGGTACATGCCCTTGACCGGAATCGAACCTGGGACCTTTCAGTCCACAATCTGACGCTCTGTCCACTGAGCCAAACCAGTTTTGGCAAATTTCCTTTTTTTTTTTTTATTCAACAAGAAATGTGTACTGTGTTCTTCTTCATGGGAAAATAAGACACCCCCTGAAAATAAGACCTAGCGCCTCTTTGGGAGCAAACGTGAATAGAAGACACTGTCTGATTTTCGGGGAAGCAGGGTAGGAGGCAGGAAACGTCCCAATGTCCGGGCCCTTCCTTGACGGCACACGTGTTGTATGTGAGATGTTCTTACTGTGTGCGTTCTTCCTGTCCCTCCCTTTACACACCAGAAGAGCTGGTACAAGAGTGCTCTTTCCGGTCTCAACTGGCGAATTCTGTGGTCCGTGCGCTGAGTCAACAAAGCAGAGCCACCTAACGCAGCCTCACCTCGGCCAGACCAGACCCTGGATCGCTGCTGCCCCCCGGTGGCTGCTGGGGGATTTGTGGAAGCATCTTAGAAGCTTGTGTCTCCCACCCTCCACTTAGAGCAGCGGTTCTCCACCTTCCTCAGGCCGCGACCCTGGCATACAGCTCCTCATGGGGTGGGGACCCCCAACCATGAAAGTTTGCTCCTGTGATGCATCGTGATGTCAATACCTGCATTTTCCGATGGTCTTAGGCGACCCCTGTGAGAGGGTCGTTCGACCCCCAAAGGGGTCTCGACCCACAGGTTGAGAATCACTGAGTTAGAGAGAGCTTGAGGAGGGCAGAGAGTTTCCAGAACAGCAGGGTCTGTAAAGGGGAATGCGTACCAGTTTGTCCCACCGTTTGGAATGCACATCAAGGTCAAGGGGACGCCGGGCGAAGCTGTAAGGCTGGCAAAGGTGGACTCTAAGGATGGGACTTTCTCTCCTTCCTCTTCCTCCCTGTGCTGTCCTGGACGCCCTGGTCTGCCTATCCGTCCTCCCTCTGATGGAAATCTGCTCAGAAAAACAAAAAATCTGGTGAAGCCATTCACTCTCCGGTGAATCACCAGGGGGCGCGGCCGGGGTTCTCCGTGGTGAGAGCGTCAGCCCCACGCCGAAGGGCTCGGGTTCAATCCCCAGTCAGGGGCACATACTGTACTTGGGTTGCAGGTGTGATACCCGGCCCCAGGCTGAGGTGCATGCTGGAGGCAACTGATTTCTCTCTCTCTCCCTGCACCCCGCCCTCCTTTTCCCCCTCTCCGCATGTCACAAGGGAGGACCCTGAGCTACGCCTGCAGGGTGACTCGGTGGTGGAACGTCAACCTAGGAGCCAGAAGGTGACGGTGCGATTCCCCGTCAGGGCACGTGGCGAGGGGGTTGTGGGCTTGACCACCAGCAGGGGGCATGCAGGAGGCAGCCCATCAGTGATTCTCTCTCATCATTGATGTTTCAATCTCTCCTTTCTCTCCCGTCCTCTCTGAAATCAATAAAAATATATTTTTTAAAGGAAACTGAGCCCTAACCGGTGTGACTCAGTGGATAGGGCATCGGCCTGCGGATTGAAAGGTCCCAGGTTCGATTCCGGTCAAGGGCATGTACCTTGGTTGCAGGCACATCCCCAATAGGGGGCGTGCAGGAGGCGGCTGATCGATGTCTCTCATCGATATTTCTAACTCTCTGTTCCTCTCCCTTCCTCTCTGTAAAAAAAATCAATAAAATATTATTTTTAAAAAGCACGAAGAAATTATTCATTTTCAAGATCATCTGCATTTGCCCACTTGTTCTTGCAATTTAAAAAAAGGGGGGAGGGATTTCTAAAGCAAGGCGGCATCCCTAGCTCCGACAAGAGTGAGTCCGGATTTGTGAAACCTGAAACCTAACCATTCTGGACGCTCTTTTTAAAGAAAAGTATACGAGCCGAGACCGGTGTGGCTCAGTGGATAGAGCGTCGGCCTGCGGACTGAAAGGTCCCAGGTTCGATTCTGATCAGGGGCATGTACCTTGCTTTCGGGCACATCTCCACTGTAGGGTGTGCAGGAGGCGGCTGATCGATGTCTCTCTCTCATCGATGTTTCTGACTTTCTATCTCTCTCCCTTCTTCTCTGTAAAAAATCAATAAAATATATTAAGAAAAAAGAAGAATACGAAATGGCAAACAGGTTTGGTGCGGGGCCCAGGGCGGGCGGAAGACTGGAGCCTGAGCTTCCTTGGTGTTACAGCAAATCCACACACAGCCGTCATCAAACCGGGGGCTAGTGGGAGGACAGACAGAGTCCTGGGCCTGGTCCCCCGTTGGTCCCGAGCTCAGCTCATTAGTAACTGGTTGTCTATCCCGGACGGAGCGACGACCCACTCGGACGGTGTTTTCTGAGCGAGGCCCCAGGCCCCAGGCCCCGGCTCCTGCTCTGAGCACCCACTCCTGTAAGAGAGGACGGCGGGACTTTCTCATGAGAACACACAGGTGGATCCTGGGATGCCAAATCATAACGATAGAAGGGTGTCACCTTTCCGGGAAACTTATTTTTTTAAATTAATTTTTGTGCACATCTTCTCATTGCCCCCGGCCCCCATTCCCAGGCATGCCCTCACCCCCAGTGTCTTGCGTCCATGGGTGATGCTTATCTGCATGCACACAAGTCCTTCGGTGGATCTCTTGTCTCCCCCACCTCTCCCTCACCTTCCCGCTGCAGTTTGACCGTCCAGGAAACTTATTTTAATCCCAATTCTTCTCCCTGCATCCGAGAGCTTGGGACAGTGGTTCTCAACCTTTCTAAAGCTGCGACACTTTAATACAGTTCCTCGTGTTTTGGTGACCCCCAACCATAAAATTATTTTTTGTTGCTACTTCATAACTATAATGTTTCTACAGTTATGGATCAAAATGTAAATATCTGTGTTTTACAATGGTCTTAGGAGACCTTGCCAGCGATGCTCAACTTGCGGGTCGCGACCCACAGGTTGAGAAGCGCTACTGTAGAACCTAAAACCATCGCAAAATACAGATATGTACATTACAATTCATGAACAGTAGCAAAATGACAGTGATGAAATAGTGACGAAAATAATTTTATGGCTGGGGGTCACCACCACACAAGGAGCTGTATTAAAGGGTCGCAGCCTTAGGAAGGTTGAGAACCACTGGCTTGGGAGGAATGCAGTGTGGGTACTGCTATGCGTGTACACCCTTTACCCGTCCCTTTCCCATCTCCTGAGGGTGCCTGGCCAGCGGTGTGACTCGGGGAGCCAGCTGCTGAATGAGAAGGGTGCCCAGGCCCCCTCCCCGAGCTGCCAGCTTCATGCTCTAGGGCGGCCAGGGAGCAACCAGCAGGAGCACCGGGCGCATCTCACCGCCAGGTGTGGGGAGCCCGGAGCCCCCAGCCTGCCCACTGAACACCTCCCTGGGAGGCACCCCCCCACCTCCTGCACCAGCACCAGCCCCTGCACCCCCTGCTCAGTGGATGGAGCGTCGGCCTGGGTACTGAAAGGTCCCTGGTTCGATTCCGGTCAGGGGCATGTACCTTGCTTGCGGGCACATTTCCAGTGGGGGGCATGCAGGAGGCAGCTGATCGATGTCTCTCTCTCATCGATGTTTCTGACTTTCTATCCCTCTCCCTTCCTCTCTGTGAAAAATCAATAAAATATATTTTTAAAAAAAGAAAGAAAGAAAGACTCGGCTTTATGGCCATGTGCGTGTGCCACCCGTTCACCCAGACCTGGCTCAGGCGGGTAATCCCAGGGACAGACAGACCTTCCCACCCACTGCAAGAGGCGGTGAATCTTCTGCATTGGATTTTGGTTTCCGTGTGAAGGTGCCATGTGGGCATTTCACCAACAGAGGGCAGTGTGCGAACGGAAACAGAGCTCATTGCCTCTCTCTAATTGAACTCCTGTGTTGAGTACCCCAAAGTGAAATCTCCATTTGAAGTCTCTTTCCCCCAAAGACATTTTACATCATTTCACGCCTTAGGGGTTAAACATCGAGGCGGAGAGGCCTGTGAATCGTGAGACTGACTAATCAGGTTAATTCAAATCGTCAAATTAAAAGATTAATTTCACAAGCAATCATGAGTAATGGACGCTCTCCTGTACGAATCATCAAAGCTGTAAGGGTGACCTGGTAATTGTTTTGTGACAATGGGTTGCATATTTTATTTTATTTTAAATATATTTTATTGATTTATTTTTACAGAGAGGAAGGGAGAGGGATAGAGAGTTAGAAACATCAATGAGAGAGAGACATCGATCAGTTGTCTCCTGCACGCTCCCCACTGGGGATGTGCCCGCCACCAAGGTACATGCCCTTGACCAGAATCGAACCTGGGACCTTTCAGGCCATAGGCCAATGTTCTATCCACTGAGCCACACTGGTTTCGGCTAAATATATATATATAAAATATATATATTTTTTATTGATTTTTCACAGAGAGGAAGGGAAAGGAATAGAAAGCCAGAAAGATCGATGAGAGAGAGAGACATCAATCAGCCGCCTCCTGCACGCCCCCCACTGGGGATGTGCCCGCCACCAAGGTATATGCCCTTGACCGGAATCGAACCTGGGACCTTTCAGTCCCCAGGCTGACACTCTATCCACTGAGCCAAACTGGTTTCGGCCCAGCTATATATATTTTTAAAATATATTTTTATTGATGTCAGAGCGGAAGGGAGAGGGAGAGAGGAGTAGAAACATCAATGATGAGAGAAAATCATGGGTCGGCTGCCTCCTGCAGGCCCCACACTGGGGATCGAGCCTGCAACCCAAGCATGTGGCCTGAACGGGAATCGAACCCTGACCTCCTGGTTCACACAGGTCAGTGCTCAACCATGGAGCCCTGCCAGCCGGGCTTTATGTCTATTTTAAAGCAAGGGCCTTTCAAATCCTCTTCTCTTGTATTAAATTCAAAGAATTGGCCTATAAAAATCAGAACAAAAATAAAACTTTTATTTCCTGTTTGACCCTTAAATATATATACATTTCACCTAGGTGAAATAAACAGCGTTCATCCTTCCTTTTTAAACATCTACTTTTAAGTTTCCTTTTTATTTATTTATTTTTTATTCTTAATACTATCTTCCTTTTAATCAGGCTTCTCCTCCCAGTGCGCCCAAGGATGCATGCTGAGGGGTAATGCAGAATTCTTAAAGCCACACGTTCTCTGTCAACACTGGAAAGATTATGTTTTGAAAGAACTGAGCATTTTTCTTCATATTTTTCTCCATGCACTGTCTTCCAATAATAGCCAACTCAAAGAAAGTTACAAATACCGGTGATGATAAAAATATATTGACAGTGGAGAAAATAAAAAATTAAATTTTTAAAAAATATATGTTATTGATTTTTCATAGAGAGGAAGGGAGAAGGATAAGAGAGCTAGAAACATCGATGAGAGAGAGAGACATCCGTCAGCTGCCTCCTGCACACTCCCTACTGGAGATGTGCCCGAAACCAAGGTACATGCCCTTGACCGGAATCGAACCTGGGACCCTTCAGTCCGCAGGCTGACACTCTATCCACTGAGCTAAACTGTTTTTGGCAAAAAATTAATGTTTAATGCTTTAAGGAGGGGAAACAGTGAGCGCTTTGGACTGTTGGGAGTCATACAAAGGACAAAGGAGACGCCCCAGGACCTCCGGGGTATCAGAGACAAATGAAGCTAGAAACCGTGCCAGTGTGCGCATTACCTCCTTTATTTTGAGGGCAGAGCTTTCTAGCAAAACTCTTATTAGCAACAGATTTCTTTTTGCTACCAGGGTGATCTTGTCGTTTAAAACGTTCAGTTATTTATTTATTTCCCCCCAGCAAACTCTGGATGTGTCCTGAAGGTTCTCGCTGAACCTTTCTTCTTCCCAGCTACTCCCCTGGTTGACATTTGCATAGTCATTTGCATAATGCTGTTCCTGATAAAGCCCTGGTTCTCCCAGGAAGATTAGCAATTATTATTGGGGCCTGGAGTGCAGGAGAGCACAGAAATGTTGGCTCCCCGATCTCATTTCCAAACTTTTAAAATGGGGCCTACAAATAATAGGAAGACTAAAGAAAGTGACCACCCATCACCCAGGTCCGGGTGACTCTCCCAGTGACCCAGGGGGCCCATGAGATGCGGCGGGGGAGGGTGGCCGTTGTCAGTGACCAGGATGTCGGGGGGAGAAGGCAAATTATCCCAGGAAACCCTGAGACGAGGGCTTTGGTCCCTGGAGGCTGACTCGCCGGTGGCAGCTGGCACTGAGATCCACTATCAGGCAATAGAGGCCTGTCCATCTGCAGCCCCATCAGGACGGTCCCAGCAGCCCTTGCTTTTAATCACCGTCGTGTCTTGTGGAAAATCACTACAGCCCTGGCTGGTGCGGCTCAGTGGATAGAGCGTTGGCCTGCGGACTGAAGGGTCGCAGGTTTGATTCCGGTTAAGGGCACATGCCTGGGTTGCGGTTTTGATCCCCAGAAGGAGGTGTGCAGGAGGCAGCCGATCCATGATTCTCATCATTGGTGTTTCTCTCTCTCTCTCTCTTTCCTTCTCCTGTCCTCTCTGAAATCAGTAAAAAAATATTTAAAAAAAGAGAAAATCACTATGTATACATACCAGAGACCTGGTGCACAGATTCGAGAATGAGAATGAGTGGGGTCTCTCAGCCTGGCCGGTGATCAGGGCCTCATGCCCAGTCCCGATCAGGCCCGGCTGGCTTGGGGAAGGGACCACAGAAGGTTGGCTGTGGGAGCGCCCTGACCACCAGGTCACTGAGCGCACTGAGCGTCTGCCCCTGGTGGTCATTGCAAGGCATAGAGATCAGTTGACCGGTCATTCAGTGGCTTAAGCTTTTATACAGAGAGACTAGAGGCCCGGGGCATGAAGAGATGGTGCAATAGGCCTTCCTTCCCATGGCTTCCAGTTTTCCTCCGGCACCCTCTTTCTACTGCTTCCTCCCTCCCTCCCTT
>JAAGEH010000413.1:532875-547253 GCA_011751065.1 Lasiurus cinereus | reverse complement strand
CTCCCTCCCTTCCTTCCTTCTTTCCTTCCTTCCCTCCCTCCCTCCCTCCCTTTCTTCTTCCCTTCCTCCATCCTCCCTTCCGTCCTCCTGTCCTTCCTTCCTTCCTTCCTTCCTTCCTTCCTTTCTCCCTTCCTTCTTTCCTTCCTCCCTTCCTTCCTTCCTTCTCTCCCTCCCTCCTTCCCTCTCTCCTTCCCTCCCTCTCTCCCTCTCTTCCTTTCTCCCTCCCTCCCTCCATTTCTTCTTCCCTCTTCCTTCCCTCCTTTCCTCCTTCCCTTCCTTCCTTCCTCCCTCCCTTCCTTCCTTCCTCCCTCCCTTCCTTCCTTCCTTCCTTCCTTCCTTCCTCCCTCCCTCCTTCCTTCCTTCCTTCCTCCTTTCTTTCCTTCCTTCCCTCCCTCCCTCTCTCCTTCCCTCTCTCCCTCCCTCTCTTCCTCGCTCCCTCCCTCCCTCTCTTTCTTTCGTCTGGTCTAACTAGAGGCGTTTCACTCAAAGTCCCTATAGGTGTTGGGGTGATCATTTCTGCCAAGTTGCATTCCACACGGCTGAGATGGAGTCTGGACTATAAATAGGTTCCTTTAAAGAAATGGTTCTCAAAAAGAAAACATATGCACATGGACTCCCATATTCAAACCATATGTAGCAGACTCTTTTGGTTGCTAACACAACACTCATCTTTGTTTTTCTTCTTCCTCCTCTTCTTCTTCTTCTTCTCCCCCTCCCCCTCCCCCTCTTCCCCGTCTCCTCCTCCTTCTCCTCCTCCTCCTCCTCCTCCTCCTCCTCCTCCTCCTCCTCCTCCTCCTCCTCTTCCATCTCCTCTTTCTTTTAAATCATGGCAGACTCCTATTGAACTCCACTGGCTACTCCTCTCCCATGTGGCTCAGTAATGAATCTTGGTTGGTCTAAAACAGTGGTTGGCAAACCGCGGCTCTCGATCCACATGTGGCTCTTTGGTCCCTTGAGTGTTCTGACGCCGCTTCTTCAACACAGACTCGCCCAGGCCGAAAACCGACTTCTGCGCACGGGCCACGAAGTTTCAATCACCCTGTATACGCATGCCCGCACATGGTATTCTGTGGAAGAGCCACACTCAAGGGGCCAAAGAGCATCACGTGGCTCACGAGCCGCAGTTAGCCGACCACTGGTCTAAACCAGTCCTGGCGGAGCAGCTAACTCCTCTTGCCATGATTACGTTGAGCAGAGGCCTGAGATCTTATTCTGGCCAATGAGCTGTGAGTAATTACCAGGGGAGGGTGAACACTGTTTGCTTCACTTAAAAAAAGTAGGGCGGGGGGAATCTCTTCTTCTACTGCAGTGGTTCTCAACCTTCCTAAGGCCGTGACCCTTGCCTACAGTCCCTCCTGGGGTGGTGACCCCCAACCATGAAATGTTGCTCCTGTGATGCATCGTGATGTCAATATCTGCATTTTCCGATGGTCTTAGGCGACCCCTGTGAAAGGGTCGTTCGACCCCCAAAGGGGTCGCCACCCACAGGTTGAGAACCACTGTGTCTACTAGCTGTGTTCCTGTCTGCAGACACCCGTGGAGGACCGTCTGACAGATGAGCGGGCAGACTGGAGACAGGGGTCCCGGTTCCAGAGCGTCAGTCATCCCTGCATGAACCAGCCCTGAGCTGTCTCCACGCTCACTCTTCCTGAGAAAAGCAATCCCTTCCTTACTTCCCCGGCGGAGGCTGGGGCTTCTGACTTCTGGGCAGAGAGCATCCCGGTAAGTGCGGTGCCAGCACATCGCCTAAAGCCATGTCCCGGGAACACAATAGCGCGCTTTGTGGAGGCCTGGCCTCCGGCACCAGCCACCTGCCCTGTGTTTACCTTGCTTTCCTGGCGATTAACACCAGCTGCTGCGCTCAGAACAAAGCCCAGCACCCCGCTTTCCCTGCTGCCGCCAGCCGTCTCAGAAGGGAGGAGGGGCTAGGGATGTCCCGGCTGAGTCACCGCTCAGGGACGGCTCTCACAGAGGAATCCATGGGAAAAGGAGTCACTGAGAAAATCGAGGTCCCCTCATGGGATGAAGGCCTCTCAGAGCATCCCTATATTCGCCTCTTGGATGGAGCCCTCAGGCAGGTTCAAAGGGAGCAGGACAGCCCATAGACCAGTGGTTCTCAACCTGTGGGTCACAACCTATTGCCCATGGTCTTAGGAACCAACACACCACTCTTCGGCGTAGC
Organism: Lasiurus cinereus; assembly: GCA_011751065.1. NCBI lineage: Eukaryota > Metazoa > Chordata > Mammalia > Chiroptera > Vespertilionidae > Lasiurus > Lasiurus cinereus. The sequence goes on along the minus strand of JAAGEH010000413.1, from coordinate 545,071 downwards.
CAAGTGTAGCCATGTAGTTTCCTGTTGTTATAGGAAGACTGTTACTCATGCTACACCACGATTCAAGACAACATTTCATTTATTTGTCATTAGAAATAAATATTTCACCATATACAATTACGTATTGTTTTTGTGATTCATCCCTATGCTTTAATGATGTTCATTTTATAACAATGAAAATAATCCTGCCTATCAGATATTTACATGACAGTTCATCACAGTAGCAAAATGACAGCTATGAAGTAGCAACGGAAATAGTTTGATGGTTGGGGGTCACCACCCCATGAGGAGCTGTCCTAAAGGGTCACGGCCTTAGGAAGGTTGAGAACCACTGGACTAGATGTTGACAAAGACGCCACAGTGAACGTTCAAAAGCCCCACCTGCTTCCAAAGCGTCTCTGTTCCTCGGCCCTTTCTGGCTGCCCCGCCAGCCTCAGGGGTTTTCATACCAGCCGTGAGGCTGTGTCCCTGAGGGGTGCTCATATCCGCCTCCCACAACTGGGGGATGGGAGGGCTGAGACACTAATGGGTCCACACTGACATGAGGCCACCATCTCCTCCTCCTGACAGCTGGGCCCAGCTCCCCACGGTGACATGACTGATGTCGCTCTATTGTTCCTCGTAACCAGCCCACGCTGTCAAGTTGCAGCCTTGCAATTAAGAAGAGGAACAGCCCACGTTATTTATAAGCCCCTTGTCCCTCAGAGTCACTCAGAAAAAGGGGAAATAAATGAATTATTACACCTCCTTCTGCTCGTCTCCCGGAGGCCCAGCCTGGGAGGGCGCTCTCAGGTGGACGTTTGCTCTCGGCTTCCCAGTCGCCGCTGATTTCAGCCGCATTTCAACCTCGGCCACTGGTTGTGAGATCGGAAGCCAGAACTTCACGAAGCGCCCCCGTGTCCCAGCAAAACTGGACTAATCGCTTAATTGCCAAGAGTGAGGGGTGTAATTCAGGCAAAGGGCTTGGCCGAAGGACCTGAACGAAGCCAATGGCCACCCAATAGTAAGTCCTGTCGGGTTGTGTCTCTGTGGCTGACAGTTCTGCTCAGAACTCTGGGGTTTGACCCTGGAAGCACAGATTGAGTTTGATCATACCCCTCTTTCCCTAGCTTACTCGTAAAACGGAAGAAACTCGGCCTCCTAGGGAGGAATTAAGTCATCTTAAACGAATGCGAAGTTTTCCAGCATTACATTTTACAGGCGGAATCTTGACACTATGCGGCGTTAGGTTTAAAGCTTATTTCAAAACCAGTGGCCCGGTGCACGAAATTTGTGCACGGGGGTGGGGATAGGAGGGGGGTGGGGGAGGGTAGAGGCAGTTCCTCAGCCTGGCCTGCACCCTCTCCAATCCAGAACCACTGGTTCCTAAGCGCTCACCTACCTGCCTGCCTGATGCCCCTCACTGCTCTCCCCTCCTGGCCTGATCCCCCTAACTGCCTATGTGCTCTCCCTTCCTCTCCATGCCTTCAGAGCTCAGCATAAGAGTGCTGAGAACTCTCCGCTGAGGCCTCACCCCCATCTGGACCCTCCCACCCCCAGGCTGGGTGGCACCACGGCCCATCCTGATATCCCCTCTCCGGGCCAGGAGGTACCATGGGCCTGCACGCATCTGCCAGGGGGGCAGCCCCTGGCAGCAACCTCATGTCCTGGTGGCCCAAATCCGCACCCCCGTCCCTGCCCACCAGTTCCTGCCTGTCACTGGTCGTGACTGGGACACCATTAGGACCAATTAGCATATTACCTCTTCAGATATATATATATATGTGTGTGTGTGTGTTCAATTCAGAAAATGAGCGTTTTTTCTTTAGTAAATATAATAACGCTTCTCTTTCTCGAGCAAAGAAAGACATTGGGGCAACAAGGCACCCAGCCCCCTTCATTCTGGCCTCCCTGTGTTGGCACTGACCACCGGAGAGACGTTTCCAGCCACCAGGGGGAGGCAGGCCCACGCCGCGTTTCCTCGGGGAGAGCGATGAAAGAACAAAACTGTGATCCCGCTCAGGGACTTGGTGACATTCCCAGGACATTTTAGGTTTGTCGTTGTTTAAAGTACATTCGTTTTCTATTTTACGACATGAACTAGTGTCATAGAGCAACTTAGCAAATCTCTTTTTCCGTTTGTTGCTGTTTGTGTTCATCCTCAGCCAAGGATATTTCTCCATTGACTTTTAGAGAGAGTGGAAGGGAGGGGGAGAGACACCGAGAGAGAAACATCGATGTGAGAGAGACACCTGGATGGGCTGCTTCGTGCACGCGTACCAACCAGGGCTGGGGATGGAGCCTGCACCCGAGGTCAAATCAAACCTGGGGCCACTTCTGTCCGTGGGCCGAGGCCCTACCCACTGAGCAAAACCAGCTGGGGGTATGCTGGGTGTGTCACCCTGAGTGCATGTGTGTAAGCTTCTCTGGTGCACGGTCCTCGGGTGGGGATTTCGGGGTGTAGGGGATACTTCCCCTTCACTGGAGATTGTCCGGTGGATCTCCAATGTGTTTGTACACTTTAAATTCCCACGCTCATTAAAAAAGAGCCTCTTATTTCCAGCACTGCCTCACCAAACCTGGGGACTACGACTGTCCTCTTGCAGTCTACTGAGGGTGGAGCAATAGCTCACTGTGCGTATAATTTCCATTTCTGCCATCGGCGAGATTGAGCACATTTCCACAAGTTTCTGGAGATTCTAGATGCTGCTTCTTCTTCTTCCTCTTGCTTCTTACACCAGGGACCAAGGCTTCCCACGCAGCCCCGGCTCCGTCCAGAAGGTCGTCTGGAAGGGTGTCCGGTCTGATTAGCATATTACCCTTTTATTAACATAGAGGCCCATTTCTTCAAAATTGCCAATTTGACCCAATGGCTAGCCATTGTCATCAGCTCTGCCTGATGTATTTCTAGTAATTTCAGAGAGGAAGGGAGAGGGGAAGATAGAAACATCCATGATGAGAGAGAACCATTCAACGGCTGCCTCCTGCCCACCATGCACTGGGGACCGAGCCCGAAACCCCGGCCTGTGGCCTTGACCGGGAATCGAACCACAACCTCCTGCTTCATAGGTCAAGGCTCAACCACGGAGCCATGCTGGCCGGGCTGTGTATTCTTATACGACTCAGCTGGGTGCAGTTCTTTCTGCACTGCACATAAGCAAAGGCAAAATGAGTGTCCTGCTCAGATTATCCCCTGATGGTTCAATCCTGTTGGGACAAATTCACAATTTCAAAATAAGTGTAAGAGCAGAACAGACCGTATAGGGATGCCTACTGTCAGGCGAGTGGGGATATTGCCTAGGCGTTTATCTAGAATGCAAGCCGAGACCAGTTTGGCTCCGTGGATAGAGCGTCGGCCTGCGGACTGAAAGGTCCCAGGTTCTATTCCGGTCAAGGACGTGTACCTTGCTTGCAGGCACAACTCCAGTAGGGGGCATGCAGGAGGCGGCTGATCGTTATCTCTCTCTCATCGATGTTTCTGACTTTCTATCCCTCTCCCTTCCTTTCTGTAAAAAAATCAATAAAATATATTAAAAAATAAAATTAAATTTAAAAAATTCTAGAATGCAAGACATCAAAGATGAAGATATACATCAAAGAGCCATCGATGTACACATCTATTTAAATCCACGAGGTCACGCAGGGATTGAGTAGAGCTCGAAGAGAGACTCAGACGGAGGTTCTCCCACCTTGAAGGGTTAAGTGAGGAGCAACTGGCGAAGGAGCCTCAGAAAGAGCAGTCCGAGGTGTAGGAGTAAAACTGAAGATTGTTCTGGAAACAAAGAAGAATGTGTTTCACGGGGAAGAGAATAGCCGGCTTTGTTGAATTCTGCTGGTGAACGGAAGGCGACGGGGACGGACAGTTAATGATTGTTGGAGTGGCATGTGCCAGCGCGGACGGCCGAGGGCTCAGAGGGGAACGGAAGGAAAGGAACGGGACGCGTATGGATAACGCACTCCGTCGAGGCCTCGGACATCACAGCAGCCACGTGTCTGGACACCCAAACCCGGTCCCTGGCTCTCCTCTGCCTCCTCTTCCCAGGGTCTGGGAAGCTCAGGGTCCAAGAACTCTGGCACCTGCCCTGGCAGGACGGGGAGAAGCCCAGGAAGGCGTAGGCGGTCAGCATGACCGTGTGCTGGGGGCAGGGGTAGGTGGGGCAGAGAGAAGGAGGTGGGGGGAAATCCACTCTATGCTTCTGACCCGCCCCCTAGAAGAGAGGCCTCCTGTGACTTGACCACCCGGGTGTGCGCTTTGAAGTCTGCCTCCTGGAAGAGGCGCTTTGGGGAAATTAGGTGCTGGTGGCGCCTTGAAAGCTACACCTCCTACCAACCCCGAGTCAGGAATTAGCCAGTTTTAGGGAAGTCCCGGCCTTCCCGCCGGAAGTGTGGGTGAGAGCTGAATCCTCTAGGCCAGCGGTTCTCAACCTGTGGGTCTCGACGCCTTTGGGGGTCGAACGACCCTTTCACAGGGGTCGCCTAAGACCAGCGGAAAACACCTATTTCCCATGGTCTTAGGAACCCACACACCGCTCCTCGGTGTAGCCAAGTGTAGCCATGTCGTTTACTGTTGTCCTATGAAGACTGTTGCCCATGCTACACCACGATTCAAGACAACATTTCATTTATTTGTCATTAGAAATAAATATTTCACAACATATAATTACATATTGTTTTTGTGATTCATCCCTATGCTTTCATTATGTTCCATTTGTAACAAGGAAAATACATCCTGCCTATCAGATATTTACATGACAGTTCATCACAGTAGCAAAATGACAGTGATGAAGTAGCCACGGAAATCCTTTTATGGTTGGGGGTCACCACCCCATGAGGAGCTGTCTTAAAGGGTCGCGGCATTAGGGAGGTTGAGAACCACTGAGCTAGGGAATGTCTGCCAGGCCTAGCTGGTGGATGGTGAGAAAACCAAAGAAGACGATACGTGTCAGAGGCGTTTGAAAACCGGTGAAGCCGCCAGAAGTGAGCGCTGGGCCACAACACTTCCCGTCACCCGTGGGGTGAATGTGAACTTGACGTTTCTCTCGGAGTTTCCCTGCCGGCGAGAAAGGCTGGGCCCGCACGTTCGCCTGGGCACTCCATTTATGCCACTGCGTTCAGCTGGCGGCATTAGCATGCCCGGTCCTGAGGTCGCTCGTTGGTTTAACAAAGGCGATACGTGTTCTCCGTGCCGTTAGAGAAAATTAAAAACATAAAGCACCATAAAACGCAAGTAAATGCTTCTCAAAGGACTCTGCAAAGCGAATGCCAAAGTAATTTCCTCTGGTGGAGCACAAGACCCAACTTAAAATTAATATATTGTATGCACATAGGACTACATGGCCCAGCTGGCGTGGCTCAGTGGTGGAGCGTCGACCTAGGAACCAGGAGGTCACAGTTCAATTCCCGGTCAGGGCACATGCCCAGGGTTGTGGGCTTGATCCCCCAGCATGGGGTGTGCAAGAGGCAGTCGATGAATAATTCTCTCTTATCATTGATGTGTCTATCTTTCTCTCCCTCAACCTCTCTGAAAAAAAGATATATATATATATATATATATATATATATATATAAACACACACAAATATATAATAAAATATATATATATATATTATACACACACACTAGAGGCCCAGTGCATGAAATTTGTGCATGGTGGCGGGGGGGGTGGGGTTCGGTGGTTCGGTGTCCCTTAGCCCAGCTTGCACCCTCTCCAATCTGGGACCCCTCAACGGATGTCTGATTGCAATTGGACATCCCTCTCACAAACCAGGACTGCCGGCTCCCAACTGCTCCCCTGCCTGCCTTCCTGATTGCCCCTAACCGCTTCTGCCTGCCAGCCTGATCACCCCCTAACCACTCCCCTGCCAGCCTGATGGATGCCTAACTGCTCCCCTACCAGCCTGATTGATGCCTGTTCCCCTGCCAGCCTGGTCACCCTTCACTGCCCTCCCCTGCAGGCTTGGTTGCTCCCAACTGCCCTCCCTTGCAGGCCTGGTTCCTCCCACCTACCTTCCCCTGCTAGCCTGATCACCCACAACTGCCCTCCCTTGCAGACCTGGTCCCTCCCCTGCTGGCCATCGTGTGTCCACATGGGGGCAGCCACCTTGTGTGTCGAAGTGACGGTCCATTTGCCTATCACTCTTTCACTCGATAGGATGGTTTTGCCCGAGACTGCCGTAAGAAGAGCTGAAACCCAGGGACTCTATGTTTGAAATGGAATCCCATAAAGCTTTTATGTTGGCTTCATAAACCCCATCCTCTCTTTCCGCTCCCTGCCTCGTTTTACTGGTGAAGCCGTAACGGAAACTGCTTCATAGGAAAACGTCCTGAGACACATGCGTTCACTTTGCACGTAGCTTTCTGCCGTGAAGCCTCTTCTTGGCACCCGTTCCAGGGAGTTGGCCCGCCCCTTATTCTTTTGTTTCAAGATGATGGAAACGGTGGGGGTGGGGGGGAGGGTCGGAGCCCTCCCAGCTGGTGACAGAAGTCCCCATGGGGCGGCCCACGGCCACAGGAAGTGGGACGTCTTTCTTCCCAGAGTCCCTGCAGCTGGGCGGAGCGGGGAGGCCACATTCCCGGGGCGACCTTCGCATCATGACTCTGACCCACAAAGCCCCACACGCTGTCCTCCAAGTCGCCAGAATGCTTTCTGATGTTAAGAGACGATTGACTCCTGGTTCCCTCGAGGCCAGCCACTGCTGTGGGACCCGCCCCTGATGCCCCAGGGGCCCCCTGTCCTTGGGTCACCACGGCCTGGGACCCTTCCCAGCACAGGGGGCGGAGCCTGGGGCCACCAAACAGCCTTCGGGTAGTAGAGGTCAACCTGAGCGTTTGCCACATTTTACTTTTTTTTTTTTAATATATATATTTTTGCCGAAACTGGTTTAGCTCAGTGAATAGAGCGTCGGTCTATGGACTCAAAGGTCCCAAGTTCGATTCCGGTCAAGGGCATGTATCTTGATGGCGGGCACATCCCCAGTGGGGGGTGTGCAGGAGGTAGCTGATGGATGTCTCTCTCACATCGATATTTCTAACTCTCTATCCCTCTCCCTTCCTCTCTGTAAAAAAATCAATGAAATATATTATAAATAAATACACAAACAAATAAAATGACAGCCTTGGCCACACAGAGGCCAGAAGAGACACCCCAGAACCTCGCTCTGCACGCCGTGCAGGGAAGAGAGCGACAGGGACCAGACATGGACAATCCTATCCATCTGCCCTACTACCTGTTACCCCTGGAGCTCTGACATTCGCGAGTTCCAGCAGTCAAGACTTTGGAAACCACCCACCACGACGGCTTGGTGGTTCCAGGAACCTTCAGAGTGACAGCCCCAAGGATGGGTGTCAGTGGCTTACCAACACCCGACGCAGTCCTTTTCAGCTGGCTCTTAGGCTCTTAGGGTTCATCTCTGCCTGTAAGAAGTGGGGAGACTGGGGTGGATTAAGAAAGCACAGCAGGCCGAACTGGTGTGGCTCAGTGGATGGAGCATCGGCCTGCAGATCGAAGGGTCCCAGGTTCAATTCCAGTCGGGGGCATGTACCTTGCTTGCGGGCACATCTCCAGTGGGGGGTGTGCAGGAGGTGGCTGATCGATGTCTCTCTCTCATCCATGTTTCTAGCTCTCTATCCCTCTCCCTTCCTCTCTGTAAAAAATCAATAAAATATATTTCTTTAAAAAGAAAAGAAATTCCAATCATTGTGCTCTTAATATTTGGCTCTGTGGACTGATGAGTTTGCCGACCACTGATCTAGCAGATCAAGTTCAGAGCGCAACGCCTAAGCCTCTGAGCTCTGCCTTGTGCCATGTTTACACTGCCGCAGGCGGTTAGAACTGGGTGGGCCTTTGAGTAGAAGGACGCTTATGATTGCTGTTCTCTAGATCTGGGACGGAAGAAAAGGCTTTCCTTGGAGTAAGAGTTTGGTAGATAGACCTATGGGACAGCCAGACCCCTCGTAGGAAAAGCCACACTCCGTCACCGAGTTTGTATCCGCCCTGACAAAGAGGGATGATTCCCATAGTCAGTCTTTTCTTCTGCTCCAGGTCCAGGGATGATGGAGGCACAGGTGTCAGCTGAAAGCTCCACAGATAATCAATGGTCATCAACAGGTTTTGAAAAAGACGTGCAAGGCCCTGGCCAGGGGTCAGACACAGGCAGAAACTGGAGAAGATTCCATCCTTAAAAGTTAGGCCTTCCGCCGAAACCGGTGTGGCTCAGTGGATAGAGCGTCGGCCTGGGAACTGAAAGGTCGGTCCCAAATTTGATTAAGGTCAAGGGCCTGTACCTTGGTTGTGGGCACATCCCCAGTAGGGGGCGTGCAGGAGGTGGCTGATCGATGTCTCTCTCTCATTGATGTTTCTAAGTATCCCTCCCCTTCCTTTCTGTAAAAAAAATCAATAAAATATATTAAAAAAAAAAAGTTAGGCCTTCCCATAAAAGACTGAATTCTGAGACAGTCCTAACACAGACCTCCCTGCTCTGCCCAGGTCCACAGCCTGGTTTAGCTAACTGCAGACTCACAGTGCAGTTTAAAAAGTTCTTCCCTTAATCTGTTCACTGGGAATTTCAAAAACAGGCCCTTATCAGGTCTCCTCAGCACAACGCCCTGTCTCTGTGTGACCACAGGGCAGGTACCCACATGTTTAAATATTCCCCCTCCCCATCCAGGTAATCTCCATGAGTAGCAGGACACACACACTCCAGGGTCCTTTGTCTCGATCCTCAGACAAGTCTGGTCCTGAGAAGTCGCAGGCTGCGTGAGGTCATCCGAGGCCAGAGAAAGCACACGCTCTCTTTCTCACCACTCAGGGGCAGCGAGGACAAAGCTTATCACGGCTTTGTTTACTGGTTTTTTAAAAAATAAATCTACTGCTCGCTCAAGGCAGCAACCAATTGGAGGAAACTTCACCCAAAGTCCCCCGCACAGAGGTTTTCTATGTCAAGTAACCCCTGACCTTCTCGGGGCATCGCCTTCCCGAACTCACGGTGGTGGGAACATTCACGGGGTCATGTGGCTGTTCCGTCTCCTTTCTTTTTCTTCATCTCCTTCTACATCCCACCGCCCAGCAGACCACCACCACAGACAGACACAAGGCCGACGTCTGAAGGCCCGCTAGCGTCTGGTACCCACGATGCCTTCCGTCTGAAGCTGTTACCGCCGCGGTGTTTGCTTCTGCGCTGACTTCCACATGTACAGTGGTACCTCGAGATACGAGTGCCCTAACATACGAGATGTTTGAGATACGAGCCGTCGAGCGAGCGATTTTTGCTTTGAAATACGAGCAACAGTTGAGATAGGAGTCATCGCGCGGATCGGCCGGCTGCACACGACCCACCAGTTTACCGCGACTCGAGCGTCTCCTAGTTTCCCACGCCTCAAGGTGACGGAACAAATTAAACTCGTATCTCGAGGTACCACTGTATTGGGGATCCTTCTACTTTCAGCGAGGGTTTCCTTTCCCTCCACCTATGCTCTCATTCGTTTGTTGGTTTATATCAATATGGACTCGTGTAGTCTAACTTTATCTGTGTTGTTGCCCAAACTGTCCCAGAGATGGTTCCTGAGAGCTCTTTGAAGTTGGCTTTAAAAACACACACACACACCCCTTTATTCTGTATAAAATGCCATCTGAATCGAAACATGAAGCAGTTTCTCAGTCACCTCCCTCCGATGGCCGTGTCTCTCTCGTGGTGGCGTTCCGGAGTTGTCTGGGGTTTGGGCTGCATTCAGTAGGTGCTGGGGAGGAGAGTCCATTTTTTTAAAAAGGGCCAGGGGCCAGGGGAGGAGGTGAGCATGTGAGAAAGCGTGCTCTGAGGTGGCCTGAAGTGGGAGGTGGGCCAGGAAGCACCCACACTCCAGCAGGTGCAGGGAGCGTGGGAGAGAGGGTGGTTCTAAGAGAAGGGAGGCGCTACGGCATAGGTGCAAGGACGAGAGGTGTGTGACGTCACCTCACACCCAGAGGAAAGCTGCTTGGAGGACTCACCATGCACCAGGCGCTCTGCCAGGCATGAGAGAGGGAGAGAGAAAGAGAGAGAGAGAGAGAGAGAGAGAGAGAGAGAGAGAGAGAGAAGTGTGTGTGGGGGAGAGTTAGCTAGTTTAGGAATTGGTTCACATGACTGTAAGGCTGACAAGTCCTAAGTCAGCAGGATGGGCCAGCAGGCGGAGGATCCAGAGAAGAGCTGGCTGTCTACCGATGTCATCGTTCATCTCATCCGACACCATCCTCCCAGCAAGAGGCAGAACAATATTGGAGCAGACACAGGTGCCGCGGCCTAGCCAAGTTGCCACATAAAATTAGCCACCACAGTCACTATACAGTGGTACCTCGAGATATAAGTGCCCTAACATGCGAGATTTTTGAGATACGAGCCGTGGAGTGAGCAATATTTGCTTTGAAATACGAGCAACAGTTGAGATAGGAGTCATCGCGAGGATCGGCCGGCTGCACACCACCCACCAGTTTACCGCGACTCGAGCGTCTCATCGTTTCCCACGCCTCAAGGTTATGGAACGAATTAAACTCGTATCTCGAGGTACCACTGTACTTCTGGTTTGTGTTACTTGCAGCCCAAAGCATTCCTGACGCACAGCGCTACCTGAAACCTGTGCACTTAGATGCCCAGACATTTCTGAGCCTCGTTGACCTCAACGACCACCACACACGGCGTTTCCTTGCTCCACCTGCTTATTCTTCATCACCTCCATTCCTCTCCAGCCCGGTCACTCTGCAAGTCATACCAGTCCCTTGTATACCAAAGGCCCCCGGGAAACCCTGATAAACATCTATATACTTGGTCTTTCTCAAACGGTTGCTATGGTTTAGGTCTGCGATGTCTAACGTGGAGCCATTAGCGGTATGAGGGGCGCCTGAGCATGGGAAAGGAGTCGTTGGAATGGAGGCGTGCTGTCTGAAATACACATTGCATGCTGAGCCTTTCACTAAAGGAAGATTGTAAAATATCTCAATCATGATTTTATGTTTGAAATGCTTCGATTTTAAATGTATGGGGTTAAATGAAATATGTTAACTATAGCACTAAAACTAATTTCGCTTGATTATTTTTTTAATGTAAAAAAATGTAAAGTTGCTTAGTGCATTGCATGTGTGGCTCACATGTTTCCATTGGGCAGGGCTGGTATGCACACAGAATTCCTGAGGAATTCATTGTCATTTTTTAACCAGTTGATCAGTATTGTATGCACATTTCACTTGGATTTTGAAATTTTATCCAAAAATACAAATGGACAGATTTGCTTTATATACCTATTTAAAATGGCTAGCTAGAGAAGGGTTCGGAATTCAGGAAAAAGAAAATACAAATAACGGAAAGTCCTCGGTGCAATGCGGGAGCTGTAAGAACAGAGGATCGGCACTTTGGGTGCAGAAAGCTAGCAGTTTTCCCAGCTCCCTGACCGGTGGGAACGCAGACTTTCGGAGGAAGCGCTGTGCTATTTTTAACGTTTTCTTTCACTGCTTGTCCCAGGCTGTCCCCGGAGAGCAGTGACCATCACTGTCCAGCAGGCCCTTCCGCAAACACTTGGGCACATGAAAGCTGGGACACGGGGCCGGCTCCGCCCCGTCCACAGCGGGGCATCTTTCAGACTCGATACTTGAGCCTCCGAAAGCCTTTGTCCCACTTCCCACCGGGGATGGGGACAGAGAGGCTGAGACCGTGGCCCCAGGGCCGCCCTGCACCCTGAGAGTCCAGGGCTTGCGGGTCCCTGGCGGAGACCACAACCTTCCCCAGGGAGGCCCGTGCTGGTCCCAGCGACACCGCTGCAGTGGCTCAGGGTGCGTTTCCCGGAACGGGAAGGAAAGCTGGGGTCTAGAACAGCGGTTCTCAACCTGTGGGTCCCCTGCACCTAGAACAGTATCTGACACATAGTAGGTGCTCAACAAACATTCCACTCATCCACTCAAGAGTTCAACAGATACGTATGCAGCGTCTGCCACGTGCCTGCCACTGCCCAGACGCTGGGAATCTATAAAAAAGAAAGGTGAACCGAGACCAATGTGGCTCAGTGGATAGAGCATCGTCCTGCAGACTGAAGGGTCCCGGGTTCGATTCCAGTCAAGGGCATGTACCTTGGTGGCGGGCACATCCCCAGTGGGGGGCGTGCAGGAGGCGGCTGATGGATGTCTCTCTCTCATTGATGTTTCTGACTCTCTATCCCTCTCCCTTCCTCTCTGTAAAAAAATCAATAAAATATATTTTTT
>JAAGEH010000413.1:518968-532865 GCA_011751065.1 Lasiurus cinereus | reverse complement strand
GTGTGTGTGTGAGGACACGCTGTCTTTCAGGGAGGCAGGAAGACAGAGCCGCACGTTGCAAAACGGCCACGGAAATCTCTCTCCCGCCCTAACGAGATGCGACGCAGATGAGGCCCGCCTGTTTGCAAGACGAGGTTCAAGGGCAACGCTGCGCTCACACGGAGGCTTTCTTCCCTTCTTTGTGTGCGTACCCAGGGGCGTGCACACACACACACACACACACGTGTGTACATCTTATACATGCGTGCACGCGTGCACACACAGCCGTCTCCAGCGCTGAGGCTCTGGATGCGTTTTGGAAAAACCGTGTGGCCACAAAGGACAGAGTCATCTGGTCTCCGGTAACAGCGTGCGTCTGCCGGCTTTAAGTGTCCGTCTAGCAGCCCCGAAGGCCTGGGAATCTCGGGAGGCCCCCCCCCCCCGCCCTCCACGTCAATGCCAATGGGGCTCCCCCGCTGAGGGTGGGGAACAGGAGCCGTCTATGGCATTAGCATCTCCATCCTCCGGCCCGATGTGGGGGAACAGTAGTGAGCCATTTCCTACACCCCTTAAGCGGGGCGTAACCTCTGCGCTGAGATGCCGTGGCTTCTCCTTCAGGGCGGAGGGGGGTGGGTCCGGACCATCTGGAGCCCAGCCGTCCGGCTCTGCTCGCTGCCACCCACCCCGAGTGCCGAGGGACAGGCTCCCGATGGCGAGGCCGCCTCCCTCCCCGCTCCAGCGGTGGGGAAAACACGTCCCCCGCTGTGGCCGGTTTCGCTGGCAGAAAGCAGATCTGATCACATCGTCATCATGCTCTGACCAGAAGCATTTCACCAGAGGGTCAAGAATGAGAGGGGGCAACAGAGGAAGCCACGGCTCCCTTCTTTCTTAAAAAATCCTGTGCTGCCCTAACCGGTGTGGCTCAGTGGATAGAGCGTCGGCCTGCAAACTGAAAGGTCCCGGGTTCAATTCCCATCAAGGGTATGTATCCTGGTGGCGGGCACATCCCCAGTGGGGGGCGTGCAGGAGGCAACTGATCGATGTCTCTCTCTCATCGATGTTTCTGACTCTCTATCCCTCCTCCTTCCTCTCTGTAAAAAAATCAATAAAATATATTTTAAAAAATGATCATGTGCCCTGTGACAAAGCTTTGTTCTCCGGGAGGGTGACACGACAGGCCTGCCTGTGGCATGTTCTGAAAAGCTTAGCATTTTGCAAATGTGGCTTCTCACGGTTTCACTCTAAGCGGCCTTCTCAGGAGCTGGTCTGTGTCCTGGGCTGGTGTCTCACTGGAGCGGCTGCAGCGTGCCAGCGGCCCCGAAGCGGGGAACCGAGACCATGGCCTGGAAGAGCGCGGCGTGTGGCTCAGAGGCCGTTTCCGAGCTGCTGGTCACCCCGCACGCAGGCACGGGGCGGGACCAGCCTCCGAAGAGATCAAGGTGAGGTTACGGCTGAAGTTTTTAAAAATATATATTTGTATTGATCTCAGGGAGGAAGGGAGAAGGGGAGAGAGAAACATCCATGATAAGAGAGAGTCACTGACCGGCTGCCTCCTACACGACCCCCGACTGGGGATGGAGCCCACAACCCAGGCATGTGCCCTGACTGGGAATCAAACCTGGGACCCTCAGTCCACAGGCTGATGCTCTATCCGCTGAGCCAAACCGGCTAGGGCCACACTTGTTCTTTAAAAGAAAAAAGGGGCTGATTTGGTCCGCAGATTGAGAACTCTGATGAGCTACTGTCCCCCAAATACCCGAGATGCGTATTTCCTCGTCTTCACGCTCCTCCTCCTATCGCAGGAGCGTTAACATGTTCCGAAGCCCTAATACAGTGGTACCTCGAGATAGGAGTGCCCTAACATACGAGATTTTTGAGATACGAGCCTTCGAGCGAGCGATTTTTGCTTTGAAATATGAGCAACATTTGAGATAGGAGTCATCGCGCCAATGGTCCAGCTGCACACGACCCACCCGTTTACTGCGACTCGAGCGTCTCATAGTTTCCCACGCCTCAAGGTGACGGAACGAATTAAACTCGTTTCTCGAGGTACCACTGTACTCAACCCAGTGTACAGAAGCGCGTGTAGGCACAGTGCCCAGGACAGGGGTGGTCTTTTCAGCAGAAGGTGTGGGTGGGTGGGGACCCCCGGAAATCCACTTAGGGGAAAAACTTGCTTTGACTCCCTGCTTTTACCCCACTCCCCGCTCCCCCAAATCAATCCCAGGAGACTGGAGAGCTAAATATAACGCTTCTAAAAGAAACCACAGGCGAATGACCTTCCTAACCCGAGTGAAATATTTCAAATATTTCTGAAACTGGACACAAAAGGTACTAACCACAGGACAGGGCTGGCACACTGGACCAGACAAACATGGACCGTCTGTGCACCGAGACCCGGTGAGAGAGGAGAAGGCAGCCAGAGGCTGGGGGAGGCACAGGCCACGCCCCTCTGACGAGGGCCTCGTACCCGAAGTGTAAGTTCAAGTGAAAAAAGAAAAAGAGCCACGACTCCAACTGAAAATAAAAAATAAAAATAAATGGTGGCCGAAACCGGTGTGGCTCAGTGGATAGAGCATCGGCCTTCAGACTGAAAGGTCCCAGGTTTGATTCTGCTCAAGTGCATGTACCTTGGTTGCGGGCACATCCCCAGTGGGGGGCATGCAGGAGGCAGCTGATCGATGTCTCTCTCTCTCTCTCATCTGTTTCTGATTCTCTATCCCTCTCCCTTCCTCTCTGTAAAAAATCAGTAAAATATATGTTTTTAAAAAAATGGTGAAGTGCCTGAAACAGGACCTTCACACACGATATGCAAACGGCCAGTGCTGGAACACCGGCTCAGCTCATCCGTCAGGGGAGCACGCAAGTTAAAGCCAAATCCACCCAAAGGACAAACCGTAAGAGTCTGACTGTCCTGGGTGGGGCCAGGACGCCGGGCACTGGGGCCCCAGCGTGTCCAACTTGCAGTCCTCAGAAAGCAGTTTGAGAGAATCGACGGAAGCTGGACACCTGCCTCTCCAGGACCCAGCAGCCGCTCCAGACACACACGCAGCAGGCTGTGTGGTCACCGGGAGCCGCCCACAGGAACGTGGGCAGCAGCATCTGCAGAGGAGCCCGAGTAACGGTGCGATGATTGCAAGATGGCAGACCACCGCCAGTGATTACTGTACAGACAGACAAACCACTCACCTGCCACAAGGAGCATGACTTCCACAGGGCAATGCTGGATGAAAAAGGCCAAGGAGAGTGTGGACTTTATGATTCTAGTATGGGTATACAGTGGTACCTCAAGATACGAGTTTAATTCGTTCCGTCACCTTGAGGCGCGGGAAACTATGAGACGCTCGAGTTGCGGTAAATGGGTGGGTCGTGTGCAGCCGGCCGATCCACGCGATGACTCCTATCTCAAATGGTACTCGTATTTCAAAGCAAAAATCACTCGCTCGACGGCTCGTATCTCAAAAATCTCATCTGTTAGGGCACTTGTATCTCAAGGTACCACTGTACTAGAGGCCTGGTGCACGAAATTCATGCATGATTCATGCACGAAGGTGTGTGTGTCCTTTAGCCCAGCCTGCACCCTCTCTAATCTGGGACCCCTTGAGGGATGTCCAACTGTTCTATCAGGATTGGGCCTAAAGGGGCAGTCGGACATCCTGCTCAAAATCCAGGACTGCTGGCTCCCAACTGCTCAACTGCCTGCCTTCCTGCTTGCCCCTAACCACTCCCCTGGCAGCCTGATGCCTAATGGCTCCCCTACCAGCCTGTTTGTCCCTAAATGCCCTCCCCTGCAGGTCTGGTCACCCCTAATTGCCTTTGCCTACAGGCCTGGTCCCCCTAATTGCCCTTCCCTGCAGACCTGGTCCCCCTTAACTGCTCTCCCTTGCAGGCCTGGGTCCCCCTCAACTGTCTTTCCCTAATGCCCATCTTGTGTCCACATGGGGACAGCCATCTTGTGTGCTGGAGTGATGGTCAATCTGCATATTACTCTTTTATTAGATAGGATAGAGGCCTGGTGCACAGGTGGGGGCCAGCTGATTTGCCTTGAAGGGTGTCCCAGATCAGGATGGGGGTCCCTTGGGGTGTGGGGTGGCCTGGGCGAGGGGCCTGTGGTGGTTTGCAGGCTGGCTACACCCCCCAGTAACCCAAGTGGAGGCTCTGGTATCTGGGATTTATTTATTTTCTATAATCGAAACTTTGTAGCCTTAAGCACAGGCCTGGGTCTGCCAGGGCTGTGGAAACTTGGCTTCCTCCATCGCCGGGGAAACCCAAGCCTCCTGCTCTCTCCAGCTCTGTGGCTGCTGCCATTTTTTTGTTGGGATTTATTTATCTTCTATAATTGAAATTTTGTAGCCTCGAGTGGAGGCCTGGGCCTGCCAGGGTGTGCGGAAAGCTCGGCTTCCTCCATTGCCAGGGAAACCCGACCCTCCTGCTGGCTCCATGGCTGCAGCCATCTTGGTTGTGTTAATTTGCATACTTGCTCCTGATTGACTGGTGGGAGTGGCTTGTGGTGTAGCAGAGTGATGGTTAATTTGCATATTACTCTTTTATTAGATAGGACACACACACTAGAGTCCCAATTCCCACAGCTGCTGGCATTGGTTTCCCTCTGGCACCTGGGACCCAGGCTTTCTTTGTAGCCCTGGCTTTGTCTGGAAGGGCATCTGGTATAATTAGCATATTACACTTTTATTATTATAGATATACACACAACTATAGTCGTAAGTAGGAGCACAATTAGCATATGGTACTAGCAAAGTTACTTTTGTGGGGATTATGACTGGGATGGAGAAGGGGTTTCTGGGAGCTATCTCTGGGGAGTATCTTATGTGGGTGCTAGTTGCAGAGGTGTGTACCCTTTGTAAAAATCCTTCCGACAGGTACATTTCTGATGCGTATATCATTAACACACGTGGCATCTACATTCACCCGTTGGTTTCTGTCTGTGCCCTGACAGGGGGGTCCAACCCACCACCTGGGTTTTCTAGATGATGCTCCAACCAAGTGAGCTACCCGGCCAGCGTGAGGTAGTAAATATTTTTAAAAATACATATATAGTTTAAAAAAAAATGAGGAATCTAATGCACAAAATAAAATAGCAAACAAAATGGAAGCAGACTCACAGAGACAGACGGACAGCTGTCAGAGGGCAGGGGGTTGGAGGGCTGGGTGAAGAAATTAAGCAAAACCACAACAAACCTCGCAGACGCAGACAGCGGTGACCAAACGGAAGCAGGGTGGGGAAGTGGTGGAGGGTACGGGGGGATAAAGGGTGGTGGAAGGAGACTTCACTTTGGGTGGTTCACACACAGCACATGTAAGCAACTGGAGCAGTAAATGGTGCATGGAACCCGGTATAACTTTATTAACCAATTGGAGGCCCGTTGCATGATATTCGTGCAAGAATAGGCCCCTGCCTTCACTCCCAGTCACCCAGGAGCCAGCACGTCACCGTTCCCGCCAGGAGCCGGCAAGTCCTCGCCTCTGTCTGGACCACCACTCTAGTAGCTCCCTCTGCGGCCCCTTCCCCTCACAGCAGGCTTCACACCGCTCCATGCCTGCCTATGCAAATTAACCTCCATCTCTGTTGGGTTGATTTACATACTCACTCTGGCTGTGGGCGTCGCGGAGTGACGGTTCATTTGCATGTTTCTCTTTTATTAGGTAAGATGTTACCCCAATCAATTCCACAAAACTGTGAAAGAAGAACACCTCGGGGCTCCAATGTCTACTCACCTGTTTGAGGAGTGAGCCACCTAACACTTTGGGGAGACGCCGGAGAAGACCGAAGGGAAGAAGCAATCGCTTCCGGTGTCGGCACCAATGCACATAGTGACTTCTGGGAACGTAGTCTTAAGGAAGCAATAGTTTTAAGCACAAAAATGAAAAGAAAAAAAAACCAACAACAAAAAACCAACTGCAGAAGATATATTCAATAGATGTTTCTGGAATATAAGACAAGTGAAATTTAATTACGCAGAGAACACAGAACGTTGGGGTGGTAAAGCCTTGCGGTGGGACGCTCTATGGACACAGACCACAGGAAATCCGCTCGAGATACAAAGACACAGCGGCGACCCAGGGCATGGCACCGGATAGGAACAGTTTTATTATGTAACATACCACGGCATATACATTACGCTCCACGTAAGAAACAATTTGGTTCCAAAGTTTAAAAGGCAGCTTCCAAAATGAGTCCTGAATACAAATTTGAAGAAGAAAAAAGAGCAAAAAAATTCCTCCTGCAAGTGAACACAGTTTTTTGATCCCCGATTAAAATAGGCCCCCTGTACCCACCACCTCTCTCATACAAAATGTATTTTTATAAATAAAACTTTCCAAAAAACAAACAAACACAAAAACCCCCAAGATCTCGGATGCTTATTGCACATCATACAGAACGCCTGCCGACCTCTGCGAGGCCCCAGCCCGCCCCTCTGTCCGCGGTGGGATCTGCTCCGATTTGTGTGAGATGGCATATCCTGCCCGGGTAGGATCACATGTGCCGTCCGCCAGAAACGGGGGACAGGTAACCGCCCTGAGCTGCGCCTGTCATTTTTGTCCTCAAGTCAGAAGGGCTGTTTCCTAAGCGCTGACCAGAGGCCGAGACAAATGAAAAGTCCCGTTCGACCGTTAAGTTTCCTCGTTTCATGCGCGGAGGCAGGCTGCCCAGCTGTACCATCCTCCTTCCTAGGACCAGCCCTTCCCGAAGGACATACAGGGGTACCTCGAGATACGAGTTTAATTCGTTCCGTCACCTTGAGGCGTGGGAAACTATGAGACGCTCGAGTCGCGGTAAACGGGTGGGTCGTGTGCAGCCGGCCGATTCTTGCGATGACTCCTATCTCAAGTGTTGCTCGCATTTCAAAGCAAAAATCGCTCGCTCGACAGCTCGTGTCTCAAAAATCTCGTCTCTTAGGACACGCGTATCTCGAGATACCACTGTACTGTCAAAACCGCGCCAGGGATCCGCATCACGCTGCTCATCAGCATCAGTGACTGCTCTGAGCTCCACAAATACCCCCCCAATCCCCGACACCCGAGCAAAGCCAGCACCAGCCAGCCGGGATGCAACGGCCTGAAAAGCAAACCAACAAAAATCCCCACGGACATCTCACCCCACCGGGCACAGCGTCTCGCAGATGCGCCATCGTGAGGACTGTCTCCTATCCTTAGCTGCGTTAGCGATGGAGGAGTAACACGCTGACTCAGGGGACGCAGATCTCACACGAGGACTACAGAGAGGACGCAGTGGACACGGCGTGGACACTGTGGCTGCTGCAGCCCTGTCCTGGGGTCGCGCCCGGG
This sequence comes from Lasiurus cinereus, assembly GCA_011751065.1. Classification (NCBI taxonomy): domain Eukaryota; kingdom Metazoa; phylum Chordata; class Mammalia; order Chiroptera; family Vespertilionidae; genus Lasiurus; species Lasiurus cinereus. Next base: position 525,578 of record JAAGEH010000413.1, on the reverse strand, counting down.
AGGCGCGCTCTGGGGTTAAAACTACTCCGATAGGAAAGAGTGATTAGTCGAGCATCTTTATTGCGCGCAGGGGCTCTGAGAGTACGGGCCTGACAATTCCCAAACACGCGATGATGACGAGCAGAACCGAACCCAGCCGAAGGGCCCTGCGACAGAGGAACGAGTCCGTGCGAGCCGAGGGGGTGGGGGCGGGGTGGGGGGGCGCGCCCGCTAAGGAACCGCCACTTCCAGGAGACGGTTGTTTTTCCGCTTGCAGGTGGGCACGCTCCCGTTTTTCTGGCTGCCCTGAATGAACTTCACACACACCTTGTCCTGCCGGAACTGCACCAGGAACCTGGGGGGGGACAAGGAGAGGAGCGTTCACACCCATCTCTGGCCCGCCCGCGGCTCCAGCTTTCCAGCGGCCCGGATCTGGGCTAGCTTCCCCCTCCCGTCGGCGCGTACAGGGCCCGTCAGCTTCGTGTACATGGATCCATCAGCTCCACGTACAGGGGCCCATCAGCTCCACGTACAGGGCCCATCAGCTCCATGTACAGGGCCCATCAGCTCCATGTACAGGGCCCATCAGCACTGCGTACAGGGGTCCTTCAGCTGCTGTAGCTCAGGCTGAGCCCTGAGCGCATCCCTCCAGGGCAGTGGTTCTCAACCTTCCTAATGCCTCGACCCTTTAAGACAGCTCCTCATGTGGTGGTGACCCCAACCACAAAATGATTTCCGTGGCTACTTCATTACTGTTATGAACTGTATGTTAGGGCACTCGTATCTCGAGGTACCACTGTACCAACAACGGCCCACCTCCCACACCCCATTTTGTCCACAAGGAGAACAGACAAAGAACGGAGGGTCTGTAAGCGCTCACATGTCCGGGAGGCTATGTCTGACTCAGCAAGAGGGGAGGAATGGGTGTGAATTTACTACAGAAAGACTTTCAGCCAGAGCAGAGAGAGAACAGGCTGGCAAAATGGTGTCGAGAAAATAAAATCATTTCCTGAACAATCTGGTGATGCAAATGAGTGTGATAAATGTGAAGAAAGCACATAAGCAAATAGCAAGCAACCTACTGAAAAAAATAAGTATCAAACAACACGGTGGGTCAAGTTCATTCAAATGACCTCATACTGATGGACTTAATAACTGGGGCAGGGCAAGGGGTACTCCAACCTGCACGCAAACACTGTCTCAGTCCTTAGGGACCTAACGTCAAGGGAAAATGCACATTTCCAGTGCGGACGGTCTCAGCACTACGACGCCTCTGTCCACACGGAACCTCAGTCTGTAATACGAGTTATCAACACGTGACACGAAGGGCGTCGCAAACACAGCACACCCCAACGGCACCCACCCCTGCCCCCCAAACCCCTCTTTCCTCAGGGTCATCGACTGCAGCGAATGGTGTCACCCCTGGGGTTCAGGCCCCAAACCTAACCCCCTATCTGTTGGTCAGGCCTCGTTTTCCTTTAAACTACACTTAAAACCTATGGCTCCCAGCTCCCACTCACACCCTCTCCTCACCCGTCACCCCCAGCTGGACAGCTCAGAGACGCCCCCAGCCCGTTTCTCTGCCTCCACTCCCGTCTCCCTAGAGCAGTGGTTCTCAACCTTCCTAAGGCCTCGATCCTTTAATACAGTTGCTCACGTTGTGGTGACCCCCAACCATAAAATTATTTCCGTTGCTACTTCATCGCTGTCATCTTGCTACTGTGATGAACTGTCATGTACATATCTGATAGGCAGGATGTATTTTCGTTGTTACAAATGGAACATCATTAAAGCAGAGGGATGAATCACAAAAACAATATGTCATTGTATATTGTGAAATATTTATTTCTAATGACAAATAAATGAAATTTTTGTCTTGAATCGTGGTGTCGCATGGGCAACAGTCTTCCTAGGACAACAGTAAACGACATGGCTATACTTTGCTACACCGAGGAGCGGTGTGTTGGTTCCTAAGACCATGGGAAATAGGTGTTTTCCGCTGGTCTTAGGCGACCCCTGAGAAAGGGTCGTTCGACCCCAAAGGGGTCGCCACCCACAGGTTGAGAACCACTGCCCTAGAGTCACTCTCCCCACCACAGGCAAAGCGAACTATGACACCGACCACTCAGATCATGTCCCCCCGCCCCCAAACCTACAGTGGCCTCCATCCTCCTCCGTGAAACCGTGAAACTGCAGCTCCTCCCCCAGCTCCCAGGGCCGGGCCGGCCTCTCCCTCATCTCCCTCTGGCAGGGCGTCCGCCCGGTCTCAGGGCCTTTGCACATGCTGCTGCCCCCAGAGGCAGCTCCCCGAACTGCGGCCCGGCTCGCCCCCTGGATTCCAGCCTCAACACAGGTGCCCCTCAAACGAGGCCTTCCTGACCTCCACAGCCAGCACCCCCTGACCCTTCACCTGCTCCTCCCTCTAACTCACGCCCCGTCACCCCGTTCCTTGATTGGTGCCTCTTTCCTCTCCCACCAGGAAGTCAGGGGCAGGAAGGCAGGCACCCGGTCGCCCCCTGCCCACCCGTCCTCTGGAACCCACGAGACACACACGGGGTGCTCTAAGAGTAGGGGCTGCATGAACGAGTGAGCTCAGATCGCGTCCCCCCCAAACCCAGGCGGCCGGGAGCCTGCCGGGGTGGGCAAGCAGCCCGCGCACGTACTCATCGGAAATCTCGATGTTGAGCTTCTGCCGGGTCTGGCTGAGCGTCGTCCGGTACAGCTTGGTGGCCATCTCGATCAGGTGGTCGCTGCTGAAGAGGAAGTCCCCTTTGCTGGCCGCCTCCGAGCCCTGCGAGCACAAAGCGGGGGGCGGACGGTGAGAGGGCAGCGCCGGAGGCAGGAGCTGGCGGGCCGCTGGGCGAGTGCCCGTCTCTCTAAGCCTCAGCTCAGGGCGCGTCCGAGTAAACGAGGGACAGAGCGGTCCTTCCCCCACGTCCGCGGGGTTACCTACCCCCGGCTCCCCAAAGCTGTCCGCCAGGCGGGGGGCGCCCTCAGGGCCCCCGGGATCTGGCTGGAAGCAGACCGGCCGGCCAGTGGCAAGTCCCAGCACAGACTCACCTGGGGCTCCTCTCTCTCTATGCGCATCTCAAACGCTCCCCGGTGATTTGGATAAAGAACTCAGAGCGCTAACAACCCCGACAGACAGTGGGGGCCTGGCTCTGCCTGCTGCACGGGGGAACCCCCTGGCGGGCGTCTCAAACCCGGGGTGCTGGTGCCCCTCCAGGACCCTTCCTGGGTGGCCGGGGCTCAGGCCCATCTTGGTCTGACCACTGGGCCACCAGACTGAGAGGCACAGCTGGGGCCATCGGCTGAGCGAGGCCAGGGGACTGTCTCAAGGTCAGACTCCGCGGGCCAGGCCACTATCCACTAGACGCCTGTCGCTCAGCGTGAGGCCTGTGGGCTGCGTGTTTACTGAGTGATGGTTTCCGGGGTGGCAAGCCCTGTCTGTGGGAAGCACCTGACATGTAATCCTCAGAGCAGCCCTACGAAACAGGTGCCGCGGTTCCCCCGTTTTATTTTTATTAATTTATTTTTTAAAATGTTTCTTCTATTGATTTCAGAGAGGAAAGAAGAAGGATAGAGAGAGAGAACCACCAATGATGAGAGAGAATCATGGATCGGCTGCCTTCTGCTCGCCACCATCCAGGCCTGTGCCTTTAGCCAGAATCAAACCCGGGACCCTTCTTCAGTCTGCAGGCTGACGCTCTATCCACTGAGGCACACCAGCCGGGGCGGTTCCCCTGTTTTAAAGAGGAGGAGCACAAGGGAGGCACGGGATGCTGAGGGACTGGCCAACTACTGCCACGTCAGCGAGGCCGACCCCAGGGGTTCCAGTGAGCACGGGCCTGGTTCAGCGAAGAGCACTGGACAAAACGGGTATGGCTCAGTGGATAGGGCGTTGGCCTGCGGGCTGAAAGGTCCCAGGTTCGATTCCGGTCCAGGGCAGGTACGTTGATGGCGGGCACATCCCCAGTGGGGGGCGTGCAGGAGGCAGCTGATCGGTGTCTCTCTCATCAATGTTTCTAACTCTATCCCTCTCCCTTCCTCTCTGTAAAAAATCAATAAATACATATATGTATAAGAGCACTGAACCCGAAGTATCTCAGGCCCAGATGCCCAGGCAGTTGACTATAGTCACCTTCTTAACTCAAAGCCCCAAGATCAGAGACAAATAAGACAGTTCGTACGTGGAGGAAACCACAGGAGGAACCAGCGTGGGGAACCCCTTCCTAGTCCCGCCCCCCACACCCCCACCCACTTATTCTCGAGACCATGCCCAGCGCAGTGGGCACAGACGCCAGCTACTCGCTCAGACGGAGCTCCCAGCCCACAGGTCGCTGAGGGACTCAGCTCACTCAGTTCCTGACACCCGGGCCCGAGATTGGACCAGGAGGGAAGGCAGCCCACACTTCCCATCAGTCAGAAGAGCATGGAGCCTTCCAGCAACAGGATCATCCAGGTTCGGGGCACCCTCACTCGATGGCGGAGAGAACAGACCGAGGCCGAGCCCTCTCGGTGCGACCGGTGGCGGCGGGGGGCTCCTTACCTCCTTGAGGTGGATGGCGAAGAAGCCGTCGTTCTGCGAGCTCATGGACACCTTGGTCACGTCCACCAGGGGCACCTCCGACTTGATCTGACCGGACTTCTGGTCGGCCAGGAGGAGGTTGTTGTTGGTTAAGAGGAAAATCCGGGAGGTGCTCTGGAGGGGACAGAACGGAATGCAACACCAGCGGTGGGAAACGGCCCCCCGAGTGTAAGGCACCCGCCATGGGCAGAAATGCACATCTCACCCCCATATCCCTCCCTCAGCAGGCGCGCCTATACCGTTTCCCCGAAAGTCAGACCTCCCCCGAAAATAAGACCTACTGCCCGTGTTGCCTCTTGCTGTCATAGAAGGCATCCCCCCGAAAATAAGACCTCCCTGATCATCAGGCCTCCCCGGAATAGAAGGCCCCTGAAGCGACCGTCAGGCGTCTGACTCCTGATGTAAAGAGACCTCGCCCGGCCTGAACAGCTCTGGTTGCGCTGCGGCCCATCAGGGAGCTGGTTGGTGATGACAATGACTACTGGACCGTAGACAGGTCATACATTTCCTTTTTTTTTTTTTTGTTCAACAATACATGTGTACCATGTTCTTCTTCATGGGAAAATAAGGCATCCCCTGAACATAAGCCCTAGCACCTCTTTGGGAGCAAACATGAATAGAAGACACTGTCTTATTTTCGGGGAAACAGGGTAGGCGACCCGAGACCACAGGAAGACGGGAAGACAGTTTAATTCCCAGACATTTCGTCAGCAGGTGCAATGCCTCCGAACCCGAGGGGGGGGGGTGAGGAAGTAACTCCCCGCCCCACCGCTCCGCTGGGAAGGTGAAGCGCCAGTGATAACATGTGGAGGACGACAGAGGCTGTGCCAGCCGACGGCCGAGTCCCACAGCTCGCCGGGTGGGCCCTTACCTTCCCGTTGGCACGGTTGATTTTGCTGACGACCTCGGCAATGATGATCTTTTCGTCAATGGCATCTTTGAGCTTCTTGTACTTGGGGTTCTTGTTGATTTCCAGGTAAGCCCCTTGGAAGGGCTGGCCCACGCTGAAAGGAAGGAAATCAACAAGTCCCTCCCATCAGAGCCGGTGACAGGGGAAGCACCGCTGGACAGACAGCAGGCAGCTGGTTCCAAGGAGGGTTTAACGGCTCCATAAAAAGGAAACTTATTTTATGTGTTTCATACGTTGTACTTGCGCCTGTCCTAAATACTAATGGGAGCTGGAAATAGAGCCTTAAAAGGATGTCAAATACACACACACACACACACACACACACACACAGAGTAGCCAGATTACTATGATCTCTGAACACATAATAATCTGGCCACTTAGTGTACATCCTATACAATAAAAGGATAATATGCAAATTGTCCCTTGACCAGGAGTTTGACTAGCAGGCAGGCCGGACCCCACCCACATCCCCTGCCCCTGGCCAGGCAGGCTGGGCCCCACCCATGCATGAATTAATGCACCAGGCTCTAACATTATATATTAGAAAGTCCAGTGTGTATATATGTATGTATATAATACACACACACACACACTGAGAGGCCAGATTATTATGCATTCAGAGATCATAATAATCTGGCCACTCAGTGTATATATTTCAATGTTTTTATTGACTTTTTTTTTGTTAGAGAGAGAGGAAGGGAAAGGGAGAGAGAAAAACATCATTGCACGCCTCTCACTGGAGATGGAGCCCACAACCTGAGCATATACCTGGACCAGGAAGCGAACCAGTGACCTCTTGGTTCACGGATCAACACCCAACCACCGAGCAACAGCAGTTGGGCTCAAATACGTTTCTGACGTGACCCTGGCGTTTGGTAGGCAGGGCTCTGATGGAAATCTTATCGCATGGAACATCAAGGAAAAACCACTCACATGAATGGCCCAGGACCCCAGGGCCGGCCTCACCTGGAGGAAAGGCAGTTCCTCTGACCTGTGACTACCAAGGTGACCGCTCCCACAAAAGCTTATCAACCCCTTTAAACAACAGGCAGCAACGGATCACAGAGCACAAGCATCGCCATCACCTGACCCAAGAAACAGCCCATTTTATTTAAAAAAAAAAATATATATAT
>JAAGEH010000413.1:482379-518868 GCA_011751065.1 Lasiurus cinereus | reverse complement strand
ATATATATTTTTTTTTTTTTTTACTGATTTTTTTATGGAGAGGAAGGGAGAGGGATAGAGTTAGAAACACCGATGAGAGAGAGACATCGATCAGCTGCCTCCTGCACGCCCCCCACTGGGGATGTGCCCGCAACAAGGTACATGCTCCTGACCAGAATCGAACCTGGGACCCTTCAGTCCGCAGGCTGACGCTCTATACACTGAGCCAAACCAGTTTAGGGCAAACAAAAAAACAAAAACATTTTCTCGCAGAGTAAGAAAATTAATAGCCTTCGGGGGAGAATAGGGCCAGAGCACTAGGTCTCAGAAGAAAACTATAGAACAGGAAATATTATCAGGAAATTCCGACTCCAAGAGGCAACGCATGAGAGAAAAATCAGGCCTCTCCTCCTAAGAGGTGCCCCTAAAATGGACAGAAGTGGCCACATACACATTGAGAACGGGGGCAGCGTTCTTTCAGACAGAGTACTTCCCGTAAGAGGCGTGATGGTGCACAGATGCTGAGACCCGATTTCCCTCGAGGCCTGCCAGGGGACCCGCTCAGGGCAGCTTCTTCAAAGACGCACAAGCCCTCCAACAAAAGCAAAACCGAAAAAAAAACCCCGGCTCCCTTCTGAGTGGGAAGTTCCGGCCATTTGCCAGTACGTACAGCTTTACAGGCTTGTGCTGTGCGTGGAGGCCTGGGGGAGAAAAACCCGTGTAGGTGGTCGGTGTCCCAGCGGGCAGGACCAGGCCGACACCAGGGGGCCAAGCTTCACACAGTGGAGGGGGAAGGAGGGGACACCCGGGTGGAAGAGCCGACACCCCTGGGCTGCCCTGCACAGCGGAGGGAGGGCCCATCATAAACCGCCCCCCCCCAAATCGGTCTTGACGTTGTTAATATTTTTGTTGTTTCACATTCAAATGTGCTTTGAATAATAAAAAGTGCTAAGAGCCTGTGAACTGGTTTCTTAAAAAATGCATCTTCCTGCCGAAACCGGTTTGGCTCAGGGGATAGAGCGTAGGCCTGCAGACTGAAAGGTCCCGGGTTCGATTCCGGCCAAGGGCATGTATCTTGGTGGCGGGCACATCCCCTGTGGGGGGCGTGCAGGAGGCGGCTGATCAATGTCTCTCTCTCATGGATGCTTCTCTCTATCCCTCTTTCTTCCTCTCTGTAAAAAATCAATAAAATATATATATATTTTTAAAAAAAGCATCTTCCTCCCGCCAGTGAACGTCATCCACCGGGAACGTTAATTAAGGAGGTCACTGTACACGTTGAAAATATACAGAAGAAGTTACGTAAAACCGGCTGCTGGGGAGAGCAGAGAGACGATGCTCCCGCCCGCACCCGCTGCGCGCAGCAGGCCGCTGGCCACCTTGGGATCGAGTCACCCTGTTTGACTTCGGAGAGGACAGACCGCCTCCAGCCGCCAGACCAGCTCACCCAGGAAGCGGTTTCCCTTCAAACATCTAAACCAAATGAGTGCGGCCACTTCTGTCCTTTTCTTTCTTTCTTTTCAAGTTTTTTATTTTTTATTTTAGAGAGGAAGGGAGAGGGAGAGATAGAAACATCAATAATAGAAACATCAATGATAAGAGACAATTATTCATCAGCTCCTGCATGCCCCCTATGGGGGCTCTGACCAGGAATCAACCTTGACCCCTTTGTTCTTAGTTCAACACTAAACTACTTAGCCACACGGGCAGGGCTGTCTTAGAGGTATTAAAGGCTGGGAGTTTAGGGGATATCTTAGGGCAGTGGTTCTCAACCTTCCTAAGGCTGAGACCCTTTAAGACAGCTCCTCATGAGGTGGTGACCCCCAACCATAAAATTATTTCCATTGCTACTTCATCACTGTCATTTTGCTACTGCTATGAACTGTAATGTAAATATCTGATAGGCAGGGTGTATTTTGATTGTTACAAATGGAACATCATTAAAGCATAGGGATTCATCACAAAAAGAATATGTAATTATATATTGTGAAATATTTATTTCTAATGACACATAAATGAAATTTTGTCTTGAATCGTGGTGTAGCATGGGCAACAGTCTTCCTATGACAACAGTAAACGACAAGGCTACACGTTGCTACACCGAGGAGCGGTGTGTTAGTTCCTAAGACCATGGGAAAGAGGTGTTTTCTGATGGTCTTAGGCGACCCCTAAAGGGGTCGTGACCCACAGGTTGAGAACCACTGTCTTAGGGGGACTTCTGTCCTTTTCATCTTTTAAAAGGAAGAGCTTCCAGAGAATACAGCTGTTCCACATGTAGTGTACGTGAGCAGAGTGAGCAGGTAATGCCTTTACATGTCTAGGCCATTCTCTGGGGGAACGAAAAGTTGTTATAGATTTGGCCTGCAACTGTACAATCTATTTTTAAAAATATATATATTTTATTGATTTTTTTACAGAGAGGAAGAGAGAGGGATAGAGAGCTAGAAACATCGATGAGAGAGAGACATCGATCAGCCGCCTCCTGCACACCTCCTACTGGGGTAGGTACATGCTCTTGACCTGAATCAAACCCGGGACCCTTCAGTTCACAGGCTGACGCTCTATCCATTGAGCCACACCGGCTAGGGCTGTCCAATCTAATTTTTCATAAATACCAGCTGGAAAGGGGAGAGGAATTCTTGGGGGAACGATGAATTTGGGGGATGTAAGACTGGCTGAGGAGCAGCTTTGTCGGGCGAGAAATGCACATGGCGAGCCTGCCGTGGGTCGGCCTTCCCTTACTGAGCAGTCGGTGTCTTAACAAAGGAATTGAACGCGATGCCCGGGCCTCGGAGACGTGCCCGGGGGTGGGGGTGAGGGGTCCCAGCCCGTGGGAGACACAGGCCAGCCCCCGAGCAGACTCGGAAAGGGCACCCCTGGCTCGCTCTTTCCATGGCTCCAAACAACGAATTCTGACCCAGTCATTAAATGAAGGAGAAGACGGCCGAAACCGGTGTGGCTCAGTGGAGGGAGCATCGGCCTGCGGACTGAGGGGTCCTGGGTTCGATTCCGGTCAAGGGCATGTGCCTTGATGGTGGGCACATTCCCCGTGGGGGGTGTGCAGGAGGCAGCTGGTCGATGTTTCTGGCTTTCTATCTCTCTCCCTTCCCCTTTGTAAAAAAAATCAATAAAAATGTATTTTAAAAAATTAAAAAAAATAAAATAAAGTAGAAGACGGGAATGGGATGACAGCAACTGGCCAACAGAAATTGGGCCAGACTCTGAAAACCACGGAAGTGTAACGGGAATTTACAATTAAGGGATGTGCAAACTTATCTGAGTCGCCTATACAATTTTTATTTTAAAAAGTGACCTCTATTTATTATTATTTTTAAAATATGTTCTTATTAATTTTAGAGAGGAAGGGAGGAGAGAGAAACATGGACTGTCTGCCTCCTGCACGCCCCCTCTTGGGGACCGAGCCCACAACTTAGGGTATGTGCCCCGAGACCTGGAGCCAAACCGTGACCTCAGGGGGTCCCTAGGCTGACGCTGACCACTGAGCCACAGCAGCCGGCCGTGACTTCTAATTGTTTAGGGAAGCGTGTGAGCTAATGCCCATGGAATAAGGGCAAGAAACGGCCACTGCTCCGGAGGGTGTGTTGTTTATACCCGGCTGCTCATAAAATAACGCAAAGAACTAAAAACCTCTCCTGCCGAAACCGGTTTGGCTCCGTGGATAGAGCGTCGGTCTGCGGACTGAAAGGTCCCGGGTTCGATTCCGGTCAAGGGCATGCACCTTGGTGGCGGGCACATCGCCAGTAGGGGGTGTGCAGGAGGCGGCTGATTGATGTCTTTCTCATCAATGTTTCTAATTCTCTATGCCTCTCCCTTCCTCTCTGTGAAAAATCAATACAAAATGCTAAAAAACAAACAAACAAACAAACCTCTCCTGCGGCACCGAAATCTCTAGAAACGGCCTGCAGATGTTTGAGAAACGTCTGCAAGGCGGACTCCCCGGAGCAAAGCCCGGCACATACCTCGAGGGGTAGAGCGCCTTCTTGTCTTTGAAGAGTTCGCTGGCTTCCAGCTTCTCCTCGAAGATGAGCTTCCGCTGGTCTGTGAACTGGTCCCTGTACTTCTTACACTGCGGGGCGAGAGAGAGAAAGAAAAGTAAGACGTCACTTGCACAAACGGGTCATTCCCCATCCTGACACGTAGAAGGTCGACTGAATAGCGGCGAGAATAAACGTGAACGAACTCTGCATTTAAAAGCCTCAGAGAGCGCCAAAACCGGTGTGGCTCAGTGGATAGAGCGTCGGCCTGCGGACTGAAAGGTCCCAGGTTTGATTCCGATCAGGGGCATGGATCTTGGTTGTGGGCACATCCCCAGTGTGGGGCGTGCAGGAGGCGGCTGGTCGATGTCTCTCTCTCATCGATGTTTCTAGCTCTCTGTCTCTCTCCCTTCCTCTCTGTAAAAAATCAATTTTTTTTATAAAACGAAAACAACAAAAATCTGAACGGCTTCAAGGCAAGTGGGATCTGAGCGGGAAAGACGGCACAGCCACGCACACCTCTTCCCGGGACTAGAGAGACTTGGGGTACACCTGCCGCTCCCCGACTTCTCAGGGAAGCCTCTTGGGGTCCCCAAATAAAATACACCCCCCTCCCACGCCCGCCCTCCAGGCTAAAGGCAGAGGCGGCAGGCGTCCCCTTCTCACGCGCACAGACTCTGCGGCGAGCATCTCCGGAGAAGAAGACAGACGCGCTTACCCTCCACAAGTGGAAAATCCTCTTCAGCTCCTTGTGCGTCGAGTCCAGGAACAGGTACGGCCTGGACGGCCAGTTCCTGTCGATGGGGGACGAGGAGGGCATCTTGCTTTTCATCTCCAGGAAGTACTTCTGCATCTGCAGGGGGTGTGACGGGGAAACGCCAGAGGAGCGAGCTATCAGACAAGTCCCCGTTTTTTCCCCCGTAAATCCGATCACACACAGAGCAGCCTCTGCTGGGACTGGGAACTCCGGAACCTGAAGTCTCTACGCCCCTCTCCGTGTGGGCTGGGGGACCCCAATAATTAAGACGAAAGAAGAACACGGACATGCGTCCTAATATGAACAGCAGCTCGGACCCCAGCAAGCACCAGAGCGCAGGCTAGTCCATGGCTAGCTCTACTGACATTTAATTCAAACCAAACCGAGTGGATACCCCGAGCCCTGAGTGGCCACAAGCCGTCTGCCCCCTCCCGTCCCGGGGACAGCACTGCCCACCCAGGTGCGGAGCAGTCAGGCCATTACCCCCAGTGAACCGTCCAGCGCTCACGAGCTCGGCCCCGGGATCCCCCGAAAAGGAACCGAGGCCCCAGAGGGAGGCGCTCACTCACCCCGCACCCCTGTGAGAGGCGGGGCGTGTGGCCTGGAGCCCGCACTGCCCATTGCGCTCTCCTGCCCTGCCCACGCCGCCCCCCTCCGACAGCACAGGGACTCCGGGCCCCCCCAGAGCCTGCCCTCCTGCACCCGCTCCCCACAGCTCGCTGGCCAGCCTGGTCTGGGGCAGCTCAGGGCAGTTCTGTAGGGCAAGACCTGAGTATCCCCCAGATTCCCAGGCTGAGACCCTGCGCCCCAATAGGAAGGTGTCGGGAGACGGGCTCTGGAGGGAATGAGGTGGAGAGGCCACGGGCCCCGAGGCTCGAGCTCCCGGACGGGCCTGGTGCCCTGATCGGAAGAGACGGGAGGGAGTGGCTGCCCTCTCCTCCCCGTTGCCATCGCCACAGCGACAGCCTGCCCGCCTGGCCTCGGTGCCTGCCTGTCCTAGTGCCCACCTGCCCTCGCTCTATTGTTCCTCAGAACCAGCCCACGCTGTCAAGTTGCAGCCTTGCAATTAAGAAGAGCAACAGCCCACGTTATTTATAAGCCCCTTGTCCCTCAGACTCACTCAGAAAAAGGGGAAATAAATGAATTATTACACCTCCTTCTGCTCGTCTCCCAGAGGCCCGCCTGTCCTCGGTGCCCGCCTTCCCTCAGTGCCCACCTGCCCTTGGTGCCCGCCTGGCCTCAGTACCCGCCTCCAAGTCTGCGAGGAGCAGTTGCTGACCCTTTCAGCCGCCCGGCCAGAGCAGCGGGGCCGGTGCTGTGGTCAGCGCAGCCTGAACTAAGACCCCCACTTTCCCGAGCTCACGTTCCCCCAAAGAGTGTTCTCCCCGTCAAATAAGAACATTATTTTAAAAAATGACGTCCTAGTCACTACACGTGGGCCGGGACGGCTCTCCCCGGACCATGCTGCTGGGTGGAGGGGAGGGTGGGAGCCACCGCGCGGTGCGGCAGTGGGAGGGAGCGTGGCAAGGGGGCGCCCGTGCCAGCTGCCAGGAGCCCCAGGCAGGACGCAGACTTACAATCCTCTGGATGGTGAACTCGTAGATCTTCTTCCCGGCGTTGGCGCGGAAGAACTTCCTGTACTCCCGGCGCACCTGCGGGGGGGGGGGGGGGGGCAGACGCGGGTCAGGGGGCCCGGCCGGGCAGGGGCCTCTCGGGGCGCAGGGAGACGGGGCGCACACCGGGCCCGAGTCTCAGGTGGAGGACGAGGAACGCAGGCGTGCCCGGTGGCGGTGCCCGGCGTTCCGGTGTTTTAATTAAACCCTTTCAGCTAACTGTTCGGAACCTGATGATTTGACGAGGAACATTTCACAGGCCCTTTCGTAGCGGCAGACGCGTCCCAGGCCAAAGCCCGCTTCGGGAGAGGATGACACAAGGCGATTTTCATTGCGAATTGTTCTTAAAAAAGGGGGGTAAAGGCCTGAAGAACTACACTGCGTCCCCCAGAGCCAGGCACACGAAGATGGAACGGGGTGGTGCTGAAAACCCGGGCAGAACTGGGTGTGAACGAGCACTGCCTTCCATGCAGCGGCACTGACTTTCCTCTCATCCCCACTTCTTCCTGCCCACTTTCCTACGGGACCTGGCCGCTGCGCTGGCATCACAGGACAGCCACTTCCTGCTGGCCACCCGCTGTACCTACGTCTACCCTAATGTCTACCCAGGCACCTGCGCCAGTGCCTGCTGAATGCAGGAACAATACGGTTACGTTTTGAAAGGGAGGGGGAAATACTTCATTTATTATCCTTAAGCTATAACTGGGAGAGTTAGAATTTAGCACGGTGCTAGCCAACTTATTCAGGCACCGTGTACCCTTTTCTTTTGCCTTCAGTTTTCTGGGTTTAACGGCCGGCCTACAATACTTCTCCACCAGGAGCGAGCAACCGGCTCACCAAATCCAGTTTGGAGGAAAACGTCTTACACTGCGTCTTTAAAATACAGCGGTACCTCGAGATACGAGTTTAATCCGTTCCGTCACCTTGAGGCGTGGGAAACTAGGAGACGCTCGAGTCGCGGTGAACTGGTGGGTCGTGTGCAGCCGGCCGATCCGCGCGATGACTCCTATCTCAACTGCTGCTCGTATTTCAAAGCAAAAATCGCTCGCTCGACGGCTCGTATCTCAAAAATCTCGCATGTTAGGGCACTCGTATCTCGAGGTACCACTGTAAGGCTGCAAGGGTCTCTTACCCACGTCCTCAGACCCAGCGACAGCGGGCCCATCCCTATGAGACAAGGATGGGTCGCCCCAAGTAGCTAGCGCTCGAGGCCATCAGAAGAGGAACGCAGACTCCACACTGCAGGAGGCCCACGGGCCTGTCCCTCCTCCCACCCGCCCCGGCTCCCAGCCTGGTCCCTGTGGGGTGTGAAGGCCAGGGCCACGCTCTACGCCTGCTCCGTGCTGAGGGGTCCACGCCCTCCCACCCCCCACAGGGCAGTCGTCCTTTTATTCGCCGTCTCCCTGACGGATGCTCTTTTCTCTTTCGGCCATGGAGTTGCTAGATCAGCGGTTCTCAACCTGTGGGTCGCGACCCCTTTGGGAAATGCAGGTATTTACATCACGATGCATCACAGTAGCAACATTTATGGTTGGGGGTCACCACCCCATGAGGAACTGTATGCCAGGGTCTCGGCCTTAGGAAGGTTGAGAACCACTGTGCTAGATGCATAGCCGTTTCAATTCTCAAAGCCGAGAAGGGACAAGGATAAAGAAAAAAAAAATGGCTCCTGAAACTCTAACAGCGTAGGCAGGCAGGGACTTGAAGGTTAAAGCGAGGTTTCGGGAAAACATGTCCCTAGAAGGAAAGCCCCACGCTAGCGAACATCCTGTAGCTGAGCCAGCTCACTGCCACGTGCTGCCTGAGACTCACAGGACAGGCCCTTCCCTCCGGAAACAATAGCCACGCACAGAGGGAGCCGGGAGACCACAGGCTGATCCCCAGAATCCGTTCCCTTCACAGGGGGCCACGGGGTCCCACAGGGCCTGCCCGACCTTGGTCATCAATCCCACAAGAATCCCAGCACCTCCACGGGCAAAACCACTGCTGTGACCAAGGTCCTTTTTTATGGGAAAGTGTGTACAATGACCGCACGCTGGGACTTCAGAGAAAGTCAACCTGCTCGTGTCGGTAACATTCAATACTTCCCTTTTGATGGAAACTGGGGGTAAAAAAGACAGTTATGTCCTGCCCAGGTGCCTTCAGCTAAAACAGCGTGCACCACGCTCCTGACGTGGAAGTATTTCTGAAGTCAGACCCTGTTCGTTAAACCCAGAAAACTGAAGGTAGACACGGCGCGCTGGTAGGAATAAATCATCACCATGGAGGTAAAAATCCTGGCGGGTGGCATTTGTGCTGTGCCTCATGGTCATTAGAATGCAAACTGGAACAGAAATGGGAACTGGGACCCTTCGTTTGATTTTTTTTTAGAAAGTAGCTCTAGACCTGGTTCAAAATTCTTACCACAGAACATCTTAAATTCATCTTTAAAGTTCCTTCACTTACTTTAAACATTCCTGGATAAATATGCAATGGGATCCATCAAGAAGGTGAGTTTCCTAAAAGTTTCTGTGCTAAGAAATCTTGCCAGGAGAGGGAAGGGCAGATGATTCGAGGCAGAGTTTATGGAAACTGCTCACGCTATTCGGACGCAAGGCCAATGGTTTCTGGATAATTCTCAAGTTTTTAGAGGACGATGAACTGTTATACTATCCAAGTAAAAATAGAGAAGAGGAATAATGTCAAAAGAGGCCTAACTGTCCTCAAAGACGGCTGGAGGGCTCCCGCTGGGGATGAGCTGAATGTTAAGACAAAAGCCCGTCCTGATGGGGGCGGGGTGGGGGGACTGGGTCGGCTGGAGCGGCATCCCAAGGTTGCAGGTTCGATTCCCAGTCAGGGCACACACCTGGGTGGTGTGGGTTTGATCCCTGACAGGCGCGGAAGGGAGGCCACCGAGGTTTCTCTCTTTCCTCCCTCTTCCTCTCTCTCGGAAATCAATAAACATATCCTCAGGCGAGGCTTAAAAAAGAAGAAGAAGAAAAAAAAAGAAAGACAAAATCCTTATGATGTCTGAAGGTTTCCCAGAGCTCAGAGTCTCACGTGCCTGCGTGCACCCTCACCTAAAGCACCGCTAGGAAGCACCGCTCTGACACACATTAGAACCCTCACTGGCGTGTCAAAGGCCTCTCGTTTGTCAAAACCTGTGCTCGGAAGCAGAGTCCTTTGGTTCCTACGCTGAGCAACTGGACTGCCGGTCCCTTAGAGGCGGCTCCGCCCAGCAGCCAGCCATCCGAGCAGGGGAGGTGGGGGAAGGGCATCGGAGCCCGATCTGTGCCCCCCTCCCCCAGGGCTGGGCGGGCATTCAGCTCAGCTGCTGAAATGCTGCTTCACGCATTAAAAAAACAAACACGTCATCCTCCTAAAGAGGACATAAAACAGCATTTAGTCACAAAGAGTCTTACATGAAACACATGGTGCACTGGCCTTTCTTCACACCTAGCGCTTAAAGCAGTGGTTCTCAACCTTCCTAAGGCCGCGACCCTTTAAGACAGCTCCTCATGTGGTGGTGACCCCCAACCATAAAATGATTTCCGTTGCTACTTCATCGCTGTCATTTTGCTACTGTTGTGAACCTTAATGTAAATATCTGTGTTTTCTGATGGTCTTAGGCGACACCTGTGAAAGGGTCGTTCGACCCCCAAAGGGGTCACGACCCACAGGTTGAGAACCGCTGACTTAAAGAAACACACTGCAGCCAGCCCCCGCCGGTCTGGCTCCGTGGCTGGAGCATCGGCCACTGGACCCAAGGACAGTGGATCCGGTTCCCTGTCCAGGGCACGTAACTCGGCTGCAGGGTCCCCAGCCCCAGGGGGAGCACGTGCGAGAGGTAACCCGTCGATGTGTCTCTCTCACGTTGATGTTTCTCTCTCTCTCTCCCCCCATTCCTCCTTCCTTCCTTCCACTCTCTCTAGCAATCAATGCCAAAAATACCCCTGGGTGAGGACTAAACATAAGATGAAAACAGAAATGATGCCGACACCAGTGTGGCTCAGTGGATAGAGCGTCAGCCTGTGGACGGAAAGGTCCCGTGTTCGATTCCAGTCAAGGGCATGTATCCTGGTGGTGGGCACATCCCCAGTAGGGGGTGTGCAGGAGGCGGCTGACCTATGTCTCTCTCTCATCGATGTGTCTAACTCTCTATCCCTCTCCCTTCCTCTCTGTAAAAAATCAACAAAATACAGTGGTACCTCGAGATACGAGATTCTTGAGATACGAGCCGTCGAGTGAGCAATTTTTGCTTTGAAATTCGAGCAACATTGGAGATAGGAGTCACCGCACGGATGGGCCGGCTGCACACGACCCACCCGTTAACCGCGACTCGGGCGTCTCATCGTTTCCCACGCCTCAAAGTGACGGAACGAATTAAACTCGTATCTCGAGGTACCACTGTATATTAAAAAAGAAACCAAAACAAACAAACAAACAGAAAAACAGCAATGAGAACATGGATCCCCATTAAGATCAGAAGATATCAGCGCACAGCGTTGATTTCAGAAGGAGACACAGTCAGGCCCGAGGGCCTGGCAGAGAGCCGGTGCAGACCCGAGAGCAAGCTGGCCCGTGGTTCCCGGGGTTAGCGGTGCGAGGCCCCCTGCGCGCCCCGGACAGAGGGGGGGAGAGTACCTTCAGTCCAAGCCAGTAAGCCCAAATGACAGCGACCGCATGCTTGCGCCTAGCCTCCTCCTTCAAGCGCTTCAGCTCCCTCCGAGCCTGGAACGTTTCAGACAGAAGGTGAGAGAGAGACAGCAGAGGCAGAGAGCGCACGCCCGGAGAGACACCCGCCACCACCTGCCACCACCGAGGCCGCGAGGAGCAAGGGGTCTGGGCACAGAGGGCCCTGCGGTCACGCCCTCCCTCCCCCCCACTCCCCACCGGCTGGGCGGCCTGCTAGCTGCCGGGTGGAGACGGTCCCGGGGAGAAAGCACGCCTCCACCCTGAACATCCATCTGTGGCTTTTCCCCGTTCTCCCTCCCTCCTCATGGCCTGGAGCTCCCAGGGGCTCCTAAGACTGGAATCCACCCTGGGACCCTTGTAAGGAGACTTGCCTTAGCTGCCAGCTCCAGGGTTGAGGGGGAGCCCCCAGCTCAGGTGTTAGGATGTGTGAAAGGGCAACCATTGGAAATGGAAGGAATAAAGGTGGTTTCTCCCCCCCCCCCCCCCCAGGTCCGACACAAAAATCACCCAGCTCAAAGTTCTTCCCGGTTAGAAAAACGGGAAGTAGGGTGTTATCAAAATGTCATCTTAGCAAAGGCCCCAGACGGGGAAATACACGGAGATAAAAAGTGAAACAATTTGTAGGTTTTAAAAAAAAAAAGCCGTCTTAGGGGAACGTGCATCAGAGGCATGTGATGTGAAAGGGCAGGAAAAACCAGGCACTGGCTTCACGCTGCACGGCTGGGCAGACCAGACACGCGCACATGGTCTCCTCCGTGTCCCTCTGCCTCTGCTAGGACTCTGTCCTCCTGTTTGCTAAAGTCTGGCCCCAGCTGGCGTGGCTCAGTGGTGGAGCATCGGCCTGCGGACTGAAGGGTCCCAGGCTGGATTCCAGTCAAAGGCAACACGCCCAGGTTGCAGGCTCGGTCGCCAGCAGGAGGGGTGCACGCAGGAGGCAGCGGATCGATGATTCTCTCTCCTCGTTGATGTTTCTCTCTCTCCCTCTCCCTTCCTCTCTGAAATCAATGAAAACACTTATATTTTAAAAAAGATAAAGGGACTCGTGTGTTCCTCACCGATTTCCGAGGGAAAACACACACACGCACAACCTAGGTGAGGTTGTGGCCACGTGAGACCGTTCTGTGGGCAAGCAGGTCCCCTCTTCTGGCTTTTCTCCCGAGACGGGCTGAGAACGCTGAGGAGGTGACTCCCACACCCAGGACTGTGCCCCTGTGTGGCTCCCACCTTCAGCAGGAACGACCTTTGGTTTCCCCGAGTAACAAAATGCTCTCAAGCCTCAGTCCCTGGGGCACGTGAAAGGTTCACAGTGCCGGGGACTCCGCTTGGGGGCCAGCGAGGGCCTCCCCAGCGAGGCCTTTGTTTCGGGGAACAAACAGCTGATGTGGAAATTCCTGGGATCCTTCCGAGGCCATCCCAGCTGTGTGGACGCGGCTTCTTCCCACACACGGGAATTCTCTGCACACAGTGCATCCGGCTTAGGATAGCCCCTGGCTGCCAGGGCGCCCGAAACACCGCCTCGTCCCCGGGTTAATATGCTCTAAGGCAGTGGTTCTCAACCTTCCTAAGGCCGCGACCCTTTAAGACAGCTCCTTATGGGGTGGTGACCCCCAACCATAAAATGATTTCCGTGGCTACTTCATCACTGGCATTTTGCTACTGTGATGAACTGTCATGTAAATATCTGATAGGCAGGATGTATTTTCGTTTTTACAAATGGAACATAATGAAAGCATAGGGATTAATCACAAAAAACAATATGTAATTACATATTGTGAAACATTTATGTCTCATGACAAATAAATGAAATTTTTCGTCTTGAATCGTGGTGTCGCATGGGCAACAGTCTTCCTAGGACAACAGTAAACTACATGGCTACACGTTGCTACACCGAGGAGCGGTGTGTTGGTTCCTCAGACCATGGGAAATAGGTGTTTTCCGCTGGTCTTAGGTGACCCCTGTGAAAGGGTCGTTCCACCCCCAAAGGGGTCGCGACCCACAGGTTGAGAACCGCTGCTCTAAGGCATGCGTTAGAGGGGTTTCTGCCGTCACACGTGGTAGCCGCAGGTCCACGGAGGCCCGAATCCGAACACATGCCCCTCACTACCTCCCCTCTACCCCCGCCTCCCTGTGGGGATCCCTCCAGAGCGGGGCTGGTCCATGGCAGGGCAGGGCGAAGAGGGAAACCGGAAAACGAAACATGCAAGCTACCGGAGAGTGTTAATGGAACCGCAACTACCCTCGCCCCTCGTGAGTAAGCGCAGTTTCGCTGGCCTGTCTATACAGCTGCCCCCGGCTCCAGGCCCGTGCACGCCGGCCGTGAGGACATGCACCGCGTGTGCCATGCTTTGTGGCTGCAGGCATCCGTGCTGACATGTGAGCACCTCGGGCTGCCCAGGATGGGGGGCGAGATGCGCATCGGTACCTTGGATCCAAGCCAGAAAGCCCAAATCACTGCAATAGCGTGCTTATTCCTAGCCTCCGCCTTCAGCCGGCTCAGTTCCCTCCGCGCCTGGAAGCGTGTGAGAAGGAGTGACAGAGAGCGTGAGGCGGGAACGGCGGCGGCCGGCACGGTCAACGGTCAACGGAGAAGGCAGACGGACAGACACCGGCCACCACCGCCACCCGCGCCGAGTGAGCGGCAGAGCGCGCAGAGGCAGTGCGTGCGTGTGTGCGTGCGTGTGAGCTCAGCGGGACGAAGGTCCCACTGCCTGGGGAGAGGGCCCGCCATGGCGGGGGTCAGCCCACCTGCGTCCCGTGCCAGTACGCCGCGATGGTGGTGGCGGCCTCCTCGCAGCGCTTCCGGTGTTTCAGCTCCCGCAGGACTTTCCGGGCCTGCGGCGGGGGGTCAGCCAGAGAACACAGCGTTAGCCATGAGTAGGAGCCACGGTGGCCAGAGGGGGCCTGGGGAGACGGTCCTCACCCCCTTCTCCTGGGGAGGACCGGCAGCAGAACGCAAAGGGGAAGGGGCGTGTGACCCAAGAGGTCCTGGTTCTGTTCAGGGCCCACGCTTGGGCTGTGGGTTTGATCCCCAGTAGAGGGTGTGCGGCAGGTCCATGATTCTCAACACGGATGCTTCTCTCTCTCTCCCTCTCCCTTCCTGTCTGAAATCAATAATGTGTATGTCTATCTATCTATATGTAGTATAAATACATATACAGTGGTACCTCGAGATACGAGTTTAATTCGTTCCGTCACCTTGAGGCATGGGAAACTATGAGACGCTCAAGTCGCGGTAAACGGGTAGGTCGTGTGCAGCCGGCCGATCTGAGCGATGACTCCTATCTCAACTGTTGCTCATATTTCAAAGTAAAAATCGCTCGCTCATCGGCTCGTATCTCAAAAACCTCGAATGTTAGGGCACTCGTATCTCGAGGTACCACTGTATACAAATGTCCTATATAATAAAAGGCTAATATGCAAATCGACCAAACAGCAGAATGACCAGTCGCTATGATGCACACTGACCACCAGGGGGCAGATGCTCATCGCAGGAGCTGCCTCCTGGTGGTCAGTGTGCTCCCATGGGGGAGCACCATGCAGCCAGAAGCCGGGCTCATGGATGGCAAGCGCAGCCGTGGTGGTGCAAGCCTCTCCCACCTCCGTGGTAGCGCTAAGGACCCCTCGGGGGTCCCAGACTGCAAGAGGGTGCAGGCCAGGCTGAGGGAAACCCTCCCCTCCCCTGTGCACGAATGTCATGCACGGGGCCTCTAGTCCTATCTAATGGGAGGGCAATATGCAAATTAATCGTCACTCCGTCACAAAGCTGGTGGCGCCCAATTCTCTCAGCCCGCCCGAGTCCTCCAGTCCCGGGGTGGTGGCTGCTGAGAGTGGGCAGCGTGAGCAGCCTGGCGGAAGGCTTGCTTTGTTGCCGAGATGACAAGGCAACTGCTCCATCCTGGCCATGGAGGGCCTCTGGGCAGCGGGCGTGGAGCAGCCAGGCCCCACAGAGAGCTATTGGTGAAGCATCCATCTTACAGAAAAACTGCTGTCTGGAATGTTAACCCTGCTCTTTGGCTTCTGTAGATGTTTGGTGGCTTAAATCATACGGAAAATGAGACTATTCTCACTCCAGAGAGGCCATTAAACCTTCCCCGGACAAATGATCAGTGCTGGCACCAGGCCAGGCCTTTGGTGGAGGTCTCAAGGCCTCAGCACATAGGGGCCCTTTAAGAACTTGCAAAAGGGATGGGAAACACCCCATATTTGGGAGACAAAGAAGGTGAAAACATATAAACAGGGAACATTTCTGCATGTGGGGGCCCAGAATTTGAGAGACGTTTTCCTCTGGACCCGCGCCTAATAAATGTAACTCCAAACTCTCTGAGCGTGGTTTGATTATTCCGGTTCTCTGTAACACTGGCACACGGATTCGTGCGCAGGGCTACCAGTATATACATAAAAGGGAACGTTGCTAATGAGCCCAACGCAGACGATGAGAAGTCGTAAGTGAAATCACATCCAGCCCAACAGTGTAGCGCCCCTGAGCCTGGGACAGCGGCCTCCCACGCCCGGGCGGGGGGACAGGGAAAGCTTGGCCACAGCAAGACAAGCCAACACACATCAGACAAAAGGAGCAGCCTCACCACAAGGCTGCAGGATCACCAACAACCCACCCAAAGCCGTTCCGTCGCTTTCTGTATTGTCGTCAGAGGATGTCACTGTCGCTATGGTTTTAATTCAAGCAACGATTCAAGACTGGCTAACATGAAATGCTCACGTCCAAACACGCTTCTCTCTAGCAGCTGCTGGAAGCTGATCTGGTGGAGGCAGGAGGCCTGGCTGGAGGGGTGCTCTGTGTCCTGCACCCAATGTCGCTGGACTGGAGACCCCGCCCAGGACTCCGTAATGAGGCCAAAGACCCGCCAGCAGGCGGGGACCGCACTTGGGCCACCTGCTCAGATGTGGTCTCTGGCCTTTGCTGAGGGAGGACGATAGACCTGAGGCTGTTCATGGGCCTGAAGGTCAATCGGCCACCGGACGCCTGGCCCAGGGGTCCATGTTCTTTTTTAAAAATTCCTTACTAAAAAAGGAGATCCTGCAGCCTCTGGTGCTTTTGTCTGGTGTGTGCTGGCTTGTCTTGCTGTGGCCAAGCTTTCCCTGCCCACCCGGGCATGGGAGGCCGCTGTCTCAAGCTCAGGGGGCACTACACTGTCAGGCTGGATATGATTTCACTTACGACTTCTCGTCGTCTGCGTTGGGCTCATTAGCAACGTTCCCTTTTATTTATATACTAGTAGCCCTGCGCACTAGTATATAATTAAAATGCCTCAGCTCCTGCTGTGCCAATGTTACAGAGAACCGGAATAATCAAAATTCCTTATGGTTTAAAGGATGATAGCCCTGGCCAGTTTGGCTCAGCGGATAGAGAGTTGGCCTCGGACTGGAGGGTTCCAGGTTCGATTCCGGTCAAGGGCACATGGCCGGGTTTTGCAGGCTCAATCCCTACTGTGGGGCATTCAGGAGGCAGCCGATCCATGACTCGCTCTCATCATCGGTGTTTCTCTCTCTCTCCCTCTCCCTTCCTCTCTGATGTCAATAAAAATATATTTTAAAAAAGGAAGTATTACATAGGCCCCCCTTTTTCTCATGGACCTCTCCTGGCCTCCCTGCGTAGTGTGTGTGTCCATTGGTTACGCTCATACGCGTCCAGGCCTCTGCTCTGATGGGGTTCCAGCCATGAGGACAACCTGAAGCAGCCGCTCCGGGTTCAGCCCCATCCACACCACCTCTGACAGGACAGGGTCAGCCCAGGCCTCGAGGACCTCTGCCCCAGAGCGGGGTCAGCAGGAGGCCCACGGGCGAGAAGGTTTGGCTTTGCAGGTCACATGTTCCAGCCACCACGCCTCAGCTCCCGCTGCAGCGTGAAGGCGGCCGCAGACAGGAGGCAGACAGAGTGGGCGTGGCCGACAGCACGAAGCTCGGTGTGCACAAACTCTGCAGTTCACACCTGCCTCAGTTACAGGAGGTTTGCATTTCGTATCATGTTTACGGGGAACGGTCTTCTTTGTCCTTTAACCACGCTTTAAAAACCATTCTCTGGCCGAGACCGGTTTGGCTCAGTGGATAGAGTGTCGGCTTGCGGGCTGAAAGGTCCCGGGTTTGATTCCGGTTGGGGGGCATGTACCCTGCTTGCGGGGACATCTCCCCAGTTGGGGGCGTGCAGGAGGCGGCTGATCGATGTCTCTCTCTCATCGTTTCTAGCTCTCTATCCCTCTCTCCCTTCCTCTCTGTAAAACATCAATAAAATATATTTTAAAAAAACAACAGCCATTCTCTGCTTTCTGGCTGTGCGGTGACCATCAGGCTACCCATGGGCCATCATTTGCTGACCTCCAGACACAGGAGGTGACCCACTGTTACCCCCTCTCCCCACCAGAACGGCCAGAGCTGAGGATCTCCTGACCATGCGTGACAGGGCAGCGGAAAGAGGCCGGCCAGGAAGTCAGAGGCGGCGTGGGGCCGGGAGAGCGATGGCTGGGGGAGGCACAGGCGTGGACCACCTGGGCCATCCCGGACTACACACCCCTCCCTCGCCAGCAGGGCGAGAGGAAGTCAAGGTCACGCATGGAAGGAGTTCAAGAACTTCCTGCTCCGAGAACAAAGCGATGGAAGACAAAGCCAGTGAGCAGGAAGTGGACAGCCCCGACACGGTCACTGGCCCTGGCCGGCCAGTGTCTGTCCTCCCGCCCGCCCGGCTGGTGAGGGTGCGGGCAGCAGACGGGAACGCCCCCCTGCAGGGACCCCCAGAGCCCCCCGTAACAAGGCGCCTTCTCTGCACTCACCTTCCAGCCCCGGATGTAAGACTGGATCACCAGAGCCGAGCGCTTGGTCTGCTGGTACCGCTTCTGTTGCTGTAGCAGAAAGGGGAGGCGTTAGCTCACGCCGGGGCGGGCAGACGCCGGTGGGCAGCCCTGAGCCCGCGGGACGGCGCCTTCCCGGGGGATGGTTCGTGGTGTTATTTCCTCGGGTTTGCTCCCCCTGGAAGCCAACACGTAAGGAAACAGAAACACGCAGCAACCCCAAACCACGACCCGCACCCCCCCGCTGGGCTGCGCTTCCCAGGCAAGGAGCTCCCACCAGCAGCTGCCATGTGAGGACCCCCTCTGCCCCCCCACCAGCAGAAAGGGCCCCGTGTCCGAGAACTGAAGAAGTCCAACCCTTTAGCCAAACCCCAAATCCCACAAAACCGTGGCCTCCGCTTTCTGGAGTTAAAGCCACAGTCACGGCCGCTACCATAGATGGAGAAGAACCAATGCTTTTGAGAAAGCCGACACTACCACTGTCCAGGGGTTAAAGGGCACGGTCTCTGTCGGGCCATGACCACGTCCAAGAGGGAGCCGTCCCACCGTATCTGCCCCCGTGGGAGGCGCCGTCACACAGGGAACCTGAGCTCGGCCTGAGGACGTCCCGCCTTCCCATCCCAGCAGGGCCACCGAGCAGCGAGGGGACGGTGGGCACGCTCCCTGCGGTTCACCCTTCGCTTTCTCCTCTTTACAAAGGAACCAGAGCCCTGGCCGGTGGGCTCCGTGGGTAGAGCACCAGCCTGCGGACTGAAAGGTCCCTGGTTGGACTCCAGTCCAGGGCCTGCACCTGGGTGGCAGGCTCCTCCCGGGCCCGGGCCCCGGCTGGGGGCCAGTGCAGGAGGCAACCCATCCACCTGACTCTCTCACATGGACATTCCTCTCTGTCTTTCCCTCTCTCTTCCGCTCGCTCTAAAAATCCCTGGGAAAATATCCTGGGGAGAGGATGCAAAAAAATTAAAAAATAAACCTAGCCGAGACCGGTGTGGCTCAGTGGATAGAGCGTCGGCTTGCGGACTGAAGGGTCCCCGGTTTGATTCCGGTCGGGGGCATGGACCTTGCTTGCGGGCACATCTCCACTGCGGGGCGTGCAAGAGGCAGCAGCTGATCAATGTCTCTCTCTCTCATCGATGTTTCTGATTTTCTATCTCTCTCCCTTCCTCTCTATAAAAAAATCAATAAAATATAT
Source organism: Lasiurus cinereus (assembly GCA_011751065.1). Classification (NCBI taxonomy): domain Eukaryota; kingdom Metazoa; phylum Chordata; class Mammalia; order Chiroptera; family Vespertilionidae; genus Lasiurus; species Lasiurus cinereus. Next base: position 499,861 of record JAAGEH010000413.1, on the reverse strand, counting down.
TTTTAAAAATTTAAAAATAAATCTAAAGGAACCACAGGGGCATGCTGGGAGAGCCAGGCCCGGGGCAGGGCAGGCACGGAGCGCGTGCGGGAGGGAGACCGGGCAGCGGACGGAGGGCGGCACTCACGGCGAATCTGCGGAACCAGGCGGCGACCACGATCTGGCTGCGGCGCATGAGCAGGAAGTGCGTGCGGCACTTCCACCCGCGGTAGATCTTCTGGATGAGCGTGGCCAGGTCCTCCAGCCGCTGCTTCCGCAGGTCCTCCAGCTTGAAGAGCTGCGGAGAGAGAGAGGCGGGCCCGTCACAGACCCCGCACCTACCGGCCGCCTCCCCGACAGACGTTCTGGGGGGTCAGAGGGCACGAGGGGGAGGCCGCCGCGCGGAGAAGAAACATGACAGACGCCACGGGACACGGGGAGATGACTTAGACCACGTCACGCAGCACCCGCCTTTTAGATTCTGGGGACGCGGAGGAGGGCTGAGCGCACCACCATCCAGGGGGTGCATTTACCGGTCAAAGAAAGGAGCTGGCCACGTTCCTCTAAAACAGCGGCTTTCTCAACCTGTGGGTCGCGACCCCCTTTGGGGGTCGAACGACCCTTTCATAGGGGTCGCCTAAGACCAGCAGAAAATGCAGATATTTACATCACGATGCATCACAGGAGCAACATTTCATGGTTGGGGGTCATCACCCCATGAGGAACTGTATGCAAGGGTCGCGGCCTTAGGAAGGTTGAGAATCGCTGCTTTAGAGAACGCAACCCTGTCCATCCTCCAGATTTCCACATTGCCATCACCTGTTCCATAGACGGACGGCACTTTGTCCCAGTCTAATTCTTCATAAAGCCTCCACGTAGCATTCTAAGTGTCTCTTTTTAATTTAAAAAAATGTTTGAGCCGTAGCCGGTGTGGCTCAGTGGACAGAGCCTAGGCCTGGGGACTGAAGGGTCCCAGGTTTGATTCCTAGTCAAGGGCACATGCCGGGGTAATGGGCTCAATCCCCAGTAGGGGGCGTGCAGGAGGCAGGCAGTCAATGATTCCCTCTCATCTCTGATGTTTCCGTCTCTCTCTCCTTCTCCTTTTCCTCTCTGAAGTCAATAAAAATATATAGTGGTACCTCGAGATACGAGTGCCCTAACATACGAGATTTTTGAGATGCGAGCCGTCGAGCGAGCGATTTTTGCTTTGAAATACGAGCAACAGTTGAGATAGGAGTCATCGCGCGGATCGGCCGGCTGCACACGACCCACCCGTTTACCGCAACGCGAGCGTCTCATCGTTTCCCACGCCTCCAGGTGACGGAACGAATTAAACTCGTATCTCGAGGTACCACTGTATTTAAAAAAAAAATTTTTGAGTGCCTTCATGTACTGCTAAATAATAGGGCTGGCTTCCCTTGAATTGTTAAGTAATGCAGATATTACAAAGGCAGACTGAGTTTATCTCCGATTCTTGTGAGTTAGCGAGGTTTTGTTGTTGCGCGAACAGGTTCCTTACAACTTCTCTCTGGGACGGCCTATCCGGTCACAGACGGGGATGTCTCAGAAGCAGCACACGAGCTCTGCTATGACCCCTCACTTGCCCATCCTCTGGGGCAGTGGGTCTCCACCTTCCTCAGGCCGCGACCCTGGCAAACAGTTCCTCATGGGGTGGTGACCCCCAACCATGAAATGTTGATGCTGGGATGCATCGTGATGTCAATATCTGCATTTTCCGATGGTCTTAGGCGACCCCTGTGAAAGGGTTGTTCCACCCCCAAAGGGGTTGCGACCCACAGATTGAGAACCGCTGCTCTGGGGCATTCGAGATAAAAACGGGAACGGGGGTCACGTCCCCAAGTGGAACAGGCTCCGCCGAGGGCCCGCCCGTGCGATGACGGCGTGCGCGCCGAGGGGCGCACCGTTCTCGGGTTCCGGATGAATATCTTGGACCGGCCGAAGGAGTACTCTTCCTCAGGAATCTCCAGCTCATGGAACAGCACCTCCACACCAGCCCTGTGAAACAATGACCGCAGTGAGGGCCCCGAGTTACAGACACCCCGTATCTGCTCCCAAATCACGCTCTCAGGTTCCCCGTGGCACCGAACGGCGGTCCCGTTCCCGGCAGCACAATCGCTCTTTCAGGGAGCGCTCTTCTGTCGAAGAACCAGACGGAAAACTCCACCAGCCGGGCCCAGCCCAGGAGGTGCCCAGGGAGCGCATGGGGGTTCAGAACCGCATATTCTACGAAAAGGCCGGCCGGTGGCCCCTGTCTTGATTTCACTCCCAGAGGCAACGCTTGTGTCAAATATCCCCACAGCCAGGGACCCGCCGGGGCAGGAGGGGGGAGTGGGAGGGACTCGGACCTGCTGTTAACCACTCCGCTGATTCTGCAAGACATTTTAAACGTTGCTTCTGTCCATCGGGGTGGGGACAAAGCCCCAGAGAGAGAGTGCTCAGTGTTGGACGATGGAGAGCCTGGGACACGGGCCTCATGGGGCGGGAGCGAGGCCTGGGCACAGCTGACCGCTCTTGTCCTGGACCCCGGCTTCCACATCAGTCTTGACCCCTGAACACCCCACAGCCTGCGGACCGAGCACCAGGCAGGGTCAGACGCCCTGCCGGTGTGTGGGTGCCCCCTGACCGTGAACCCGGAGGCCACTCCTGAGAACTGAACCAGCCCCAGGACCCACATTACTGGGGTGTCCCGTCACACGTCGGAGACCACACCCCAAAGCTGGCATTTATGTCCCCGGAAATCGGGGGAGTGTCTAAGGCTGCCGGGGTTCCCGTGAGAGGCCAGGCCCCGGGAAGTGCACAGGGGACAGCGAGAGGGCAGCCCCCCCCAAAACAATCCCCACGTCCTGCCGAGGCCGCAGAACAGGCCCGCGGCGTGCCGGAGCGGTCGGGAGTTTCTGTTGCTCACAGAGAAGGGCAGCCATCTGGCCTGACTCAGGGGTTGAGCATCGACCTATGAACTAGAAGATCACAGTTCGATTCCCGGTCAGGGCACATGCGGGTGGTGGGCTCCATCCCTAGGAGGGGGTGTGCAGGAGGCAGCAGATCCATGATTCTCTCTCATCATTGATATCTCTCTCTCTCCCTTCCTCTCTGAAACCAATAAAATGAATTAAAAACAAAAAAACCTCAAGGAAACCAGTGTGGCTCAGTGGATAGAGCGTCGGCCTGTGGACTGAAAGGTCCCAGGTTCCATTCCGGTCAAGGGCATGGACCTTGGTTGCAGGTACATCCCCAGTAGGGGGTGTGTAGGAAGCAAATGACGGATGGTTCTCTCTCATTGATGTTTCTAACTCTCTATCCCTCTCCCTTCCTCTCTAACAAATCAATAAAATATATTAAAATAAAAAAGAAAGAGCCAAAACCGGTGTGGCTCAGTGGATAGAGCGTCGGCCTGCGGACTGAGGGGTCCCGGGTTTGATTCCGGTCAAGGGCATGGACCTTGGTGGTGGGCACATCCCCAGTTAGGGAGTGTGCAGGAGGCGGCTGATGGATGTCTCTCTCTCATCGATGTTTCTAACTCTCTATCCCTCTCCCTTCCTCTCTGTGAAAAATCAATAAAATATATTTAAAAAAAAACAAAAACCCAACACTGAGACTCCTGTAATTAATTAAGGGGTCAGCACAGAACGATCCCGGAAGGAAGAGGGCAGGAAGCAGAGACTCCATCCCATGTTGGACACACGCTCTATTCCGCCGAGGAGCACGTGATGCACATGGGTGACCCGTGTATTGTGTGCTTGCAGCCTCCGTCCCGAGCCCCGGCCGCGCCCGCTCACCTGGCGGGCCCCCTCCAGTGCGGCCAGGTCTGCGTGCACAGCATCTTGTACCGCTCCAGGCACGGCTCGTAGGCCTGCCGGAAGGCGTAGCCGGCCCGGCGCACACGCACGTTCTCCAGGAGGCCCAGGTAGCGGATCTGGTGGCACACGAGGGCCTCGCTGAAGATGTGCGCCGCTTTCTTGTCGTTGGGTTTGATGCACCTGCAAGGGAACCGGGGCGCCGTCAAACTCTGTCTCCGGGGGGAGCCGCCGCCGGGGTCTCGCGGGCTGAGAGAGGAGAACGTGCTTCCTGCTCCTGGGAAACCTAGAGGCACTTCTTCTGGAACTATTTCAAACCTGTTTCCCCAAAGCCTAAAACTTAAGACACTACCTACCCTGCCCTAAAAAAACAAGTCCTGCCGAAACCGGTGTGGCTCAGTGGATAGAGCCTCGGCCTGCGGACTGAGAGGTCCCGGGTTCGATTCCGGTCAGGGGCAGGTGCCTTGGTGGCGGGCACATCCCCAGTTAGGGGCCGTGCAGGAGGCGGCTGATCGATGTCTCTCTCTCTCATCGATGTTTCTAACTCTCTATCCCTCTCCCTCTCTCAATGTGAAAAATCAATAAAAAATATTAAAAAACAAAACAAAACACAAGTCCTGCTCCCACTGGTTTGGCTCAGCGGGTAGAGGGTCGGCCTACGAACTGAAGGGTCCCGGGTTCGATTCCCAGTCAGGGCACAGGCCCGGGGTGCAGGCTTGATGCCCGGGATGGGGTGTGCAGGAGGCAGCCGATCAGTGCTTCTCTCTCATCATGGATGTGTCTCTCTCTCCGTCTCCCACAATCACCTGATGAGTCCTGCGGCCCTGTCGCCGAGGGAAGGAAGTCCGACATGGAGGACCCCTTTCCTGATCCCCTCGAGACGTGCAGAGAGCTTCTGGTTAGAAATCAGTCTTGCTGCCCCCTCGGTGGAGGGGTGCGAGGGGAGGGGCAGAGACCCTTCTGGATAATGGAGACGCCGTGCATCGTGGTCTGAATGGGTCACATGGGTGTGCATATACGTGAAACTTGAGCAAGCTGTACAGTGAACACTCATGTGCTGGCCACACTTTGTTATGCATGTATCTCCGTGAAAGGATGAAAACCACGGTGCCCTGCCTCGCCGGCGTGGCTCAGGGGTTGAGCATCGACCTCCGGACCCAGAGGTCACGGGTTCGATTCCCAGCCAGCGAACGTGCCTGGGTTGGGGGCTCAAGCCCCAATAGGGGGTGTGCAGTAGGCAGCCAATCAATATTCCTCTCTCTCTATCCCTCTCCCTTCCTCTTCTCTCTCTCAATATCAATAAAAAAACACATATTTAAAAGAAGCAACACGGTGTCCCTGTGTCCTTGTACTTCCTTCCCTTTTAACAGGGCATCAAAAGATGACAGCTAGGCATTAAAAAAAAATCAGAAAAGAAACGGATCGCAAGGTTCCTGGTTGTCTTCTTAGAAAGCCAGGACTGTTACCTAATTAGTATGCTCTTCCCCGAGTGCATCGAACCAGGGGATTTCGCCTGCTCGTTTGTTGCTAAGACAATCCCAGGTAAACAAGCCAAGCGAAGAACGCGCCTCACTGTCTCCCGGTAACCGGGTTTGCAGACTGCAGAAGGCGGTGGGTGGGTGTGCGGGTGCGGAGGGAGCCCCACCCGGGCGCACCCCTCCCAGCATCTCGCTCCCCAGATGCACAGAGAGCGACCCCGCCCCGCGCCGTCTCCCCCAAACCCGAGGGCTCAGCGGGCCGAGAAGCTGGGAGAGGGCCCAGAAGCTTCTCAGATACCTCCTCCAGGACCCCTCAGCCTCCCAGGAGAGAAACTGCACTGAGGTGCCCTCACTCCAACGCCCCAAGTTAACCCCCCACAAACTCAGAATGATCGGACCGTCTCCGCAGAACCCTCACCCAAAACCTGCGTGCTGCTTCTCTTATTCCAGCGGTTCTCAACCTTCCTAAGGCCGCGACCCTTTAAGACAGCTCCTCATGGGGTGGTGACCCCCAACCATACAATGATTTCCGTGGCTACTTCATCACTGTAATCTTACTACTGTCATGAACTGTCATGTAAATATCTGATAGGCAGGATGTATTTTCATTGTTACAAATGGAACATCATTAAAGCATAGGGATGAATCACAAAAACAATATGTAATTAGATATTGTGAAATATTTATTTCTAATGACAAATAAATGAAATGTTGTCTTGAATCATGGTGTCGCATGGGCAACCGTCTTCCTAGGACAACAGTAAACGACATGGCTACCCTTTGCTACACCGAGGAGACGTCTGTTGGTTCCTAAGACCATGGGAAATAGGTGTTTTCCGCTGGTCTTAGGCGACCCCTGTGGAAGGGTCGTTCGACCCCCAAAGGGGTCGAGTCGCGACCCACAGGTTGAGAACCACTGTCTTATTCAAACACTGCACGTATCTTATCCGGTATCTTTCAATGACTCACTAAACGATGCAGAAAGTTGAGACCCCCATCCCCATGCCAACAACCCCATTTCACTGAATGCCTGTGCCTACCTCCCCCCTCCCCTCTTTTCAATCCCTTCCTGGGGGCACGGAGGGGTCACTGGGGCATTATTTAAGCCAGCCTGCGGCCCTGTGCCGTCTGATGGGTGCGGGCTTCCGTCCCCCCTCTGCCTGGGCCCCGCTGAGGCTGGAGGACACACAGGACAGGACTCCCCCCTGCAGAGGTCTCCCCCCAACCCCCCGGAACCCGGGGCCGCAAGTACCGGATGTAGTTGGGGTTCTTGGTCTGCAGGTTCTTCATCAGCGTGGCCACGGACGCCTTGAACTGCGAGCCGGCCGTCAGGGGCCGCTTCAGGTTGATCTTGGCGGGGTTGCCCTCGGGGAACAGGGACTTGATGAGGGCGTGGCCGGCCTTCCACATGGCCTGCGACAGGTCCCGGTAGAGGAGGTCGTTGTTCTTGTCCACGAACCCTTCCACCTGGTACAGCACCTAGGAGCCAGGCGGGACTCAGCACGGACGCTCGCACGCCGCTGGCGGGACATGCCCGGCCTCGCTGAGCCCCAGGGTCCTCGCTCCTCTCGGTTGCACAACACGTGAGTGGCCCTCTGAGGCCGAAGGAGCGCCCAGGTTTAAATACCAACTATTTACACCGCAGAGGAGTTTTAAACAAATCCTATGAGCCTTTGGGGTCTGTAAGAATCCATCTCAAAAATGGCAGGCTGCCGAAACCGGTGTGGCTCAGTGGATAGAGCGTCGGCCTGTGGACTGAAAGGTCCCAGGTTTGATTCCGGTCAAGGGCACATACCTTGGTTGTGGGCACATCCCCAGTAGGAGGTGTGCAGGAGGCAGCTGATGGATGTTTCTCTCTCATCGATGTTTCTAACTCTCTATCCCTCTCCCTTCCTCTCTGGAAAAAATCAATAAAATATATTAATAAAAAAAAAAGAGAGAGAAAGAAATGCCTTTGAAAATGCTCAGTCTACCATTTTTAAAAAAATATATATTTTATTGATTTTTCACAGAGAGGAAGGGAGAGGGCGATAGAGCTAGAAACATCGATGAGAGAGAAACATCGATCAGCTGCTTCTTGCACGACCCCTACTGGGGACATGCCTGCAACCAAGGTACATGCCCTTGACCGGAATAGAACCCTGGACCTTTCAGTCCGCAGGCTGACGCTCTATCCACTGAGCCAAACCAGTTTCGACGGCATTTCTCTCTCTCTCTCTTTTTTTTTTTGGTGTTTGCGCACATTCTTGAGGTTTTACTTTTATTTCTGTTTAGTCCACCTCTGCCAGTTCTAGTCTGTTTAAAAGCAGACCAGCACGGCTCAGCGGGTGAGGGCTGACTTACGAACCAGGAGGTCACGATGCGATCCCCAGTGCAGGGCGGGCAGGAGGCAGCCGATCCATGAGGCTCTCTCCTCATTGATGTTTCTCTCTCTCTCCCTCTCGCTTCCTCCCTGACATCAATAAAACTCTACTTGAAAAATAATAAAGTGCACAGGAGGAAATAAAGTAGACATCAGACTAAATTGTCATTGATATCCCAAGCCGGCAGCAGAATTGACCAGAAAAGTATCTTTTAATAACACAGGCCAACAAAGAAAATACAGTACAAGTTTCAACATTTTAGAATGAAAGGTAGCTCAGAGACTATATACTTCATTTTTTACTCAACACATAATTAAGAATTTTCCCCCTTTGGAGTTTGCAGCCTTATTTATTACAAAAGGGGTATTAACTGCATTCAATAGTCTTTTAGGAGTATAGAAAGTTAATCTATCATTAAAATTGTTTTTAATATATATAAAACATAAATAATTAATTCTTCCAAAAAGGAAGCAAATGAATACGCGTTTTTTGAAAGTAGGTATTTTCCCGTGCCATTTCAAAATCCAAACCCAAGAATATTTTTTCCTAAGTGGTTGGTGCTTTTAAAACCTTATTAACTTTAATTTTTGCTGGCAAATCCCCTTTACTGGTGTTGACAGATCTTTTTATAGGAACGCTCAGAGCTCGAAAATAGTAAAACCATGTTTAAAACACATTCGGACTCTTTCGTGAAGTCCGGCTTTCCTGTCAGCTGCGAGCACCGGTGAGATTTTGCTCAACGTGGTCCGGATTCCACGGAACATTTCCTGATTCTATTTACTTTTTCACTGTTCGGCGGCGGCTGGCACTGGATCTGCTGTCAGTGCCAGGTGCCCGGCACGGTGGTGGCACAGCGTGAGACATCGCATAACCGAGGGAGTGAGCCCCGACCCGCCTGGCAGCCGCCTGGCCACGCAGTCAGCGCCCTCTCACCCGCTCCATTCCCGGTCCTGCCCTCCGCAGCTCGGCGGGCCCTCACCCGCTGGCGGTGGGCCGATGCCAGCTCTGAGGCCGGTGGTCTCCAGGCCCCTGTACCCTGCCGGCCCGGCCTTACCCTGCTGCCCGCCCCCCCCCCCTCACCCCCCCCCCCTCTTGGCGGGCCCCTCCCACCTTGCCAGACCCCCTCACCCTCCTACATTGCCCGCCTCCCCACCTTGTTGACACCCCCTCCCTCCCTCCCATCTTGCTGGTTCTCCCCTCACCCCCTACCTTGCCAGCCCCCATCTCACCCCACCCCTATCTTGTCGGGCACTCCTCTTACCTTGCCGGTCCCACCTCATCCCCCTACCTTGCCCGCTCCCCGTACCCCTCACTTTGTCCGCCTCCCCCCTCCCCCCACTTTGGCTCCCCCCAACCCCCCTGCGCCCCCCCCCCCCCCCCTGCCGGCGGGGGGGGGGGGGCGGGAGCAGCTGTGCGGCAGGGAGGTGTCGTTGAGGAAGCGCGAGCAGCGGCTCATCCTGCTCTCGAAGTGCTGGTGGGTGGCGCACACCTGGTTCAGCTTCTCCAGGAAGGTGTCATCCGTGACGGTGCCCGGCCGAAGGCACTCCTCGTCCAGCATGGCCAGGATCCCGTTCGTGTTCTGGGGGGGGGGGGAGAAAGAGAGGGGTTCCTTCCCTCCTCACTGGGTGCACCGCACCGTCGGCACCAGCCCCCGGGCACCAGCACCCCGTCACCCGGGCCCGAGGAGCCCGCTCTGCCCAGGACAGCGGGAAGCGGACAGTCACCGCCAGAGGCTGCGCACCCAGAGTCCTGGGGTGGGGTGGGGCGCACACAGTGCCCGTGCCTGTGCACACAGTGCCCATGCCTGTGCCCCCCACAGAATGGGGCCTCCTCGGGGTCCCTGGGCCCCCCCAGCTGGCTCAGAGCCGAGATCCACATGGTTAGAAACAGGGGAGCGAGGCCTCCAAGCCTCCACACCACCACCAAGGTCAGGCCCTCCCGGGACCCACACCGGCGTCTGCCGCACGGGGTTGTCCCGGTCACAAAGCCCGTCCGGGGCCTGCGATCGCGTCCGAGTGTGAGGGGGAGCCGGTGTCCGGGGTGGCCAGACGGTCCCCGTGTTCCGAGCCACGCTTATTTCCGGGGAAACGCACTAAAGACAGCGACCCCGGTGGCTGCTCTCAGCGCTCCGAGCCAGCGGTGTCTGCGGGGCGTGAAATTCAGCTCCAGGTAGAACTCCTTTCAACATGGACCCACACCCTGTGATCATACCCATCCCCGAGAGCAGGCGGCCCTCGAACCCGGGCCGAGGCCGGCACCTTCTGCTCCGCCCCTGGGGTCCCTGTGTGTCCACGTCCAGAGGACGACTGGCCCCATGACCTTCGACTCGCCCCTTCCCACAGGGCAGGCCCCGGGGGGACGCACAGGCCAGCACATCCTCAGCCCAGCACATGCCCCATCGCCCCTGCCCGGGACGTGCGGGCTGGGGGACCCAGCGTGTGGGACGGCCTGCGCGAGGAAGCTGCATTGTTCGGGGACGGAGGAAGGCCCCAGGCTCCCCGAGAACTCGGGGTGCATTTCCTCCATCACACACACACACACACACACACACACACACACACACACACACACACCAGGGGGATTCCAGCCGAGGAAGCGAGTTAAATTTAGCGCGTACGGCTGCTGTTGTTTGTCCTTCTTCAAGGGAAGCAATCAAGGGCAACGCTAAGGAAGGGAAACGAGTTAGTCACGACTTCCGAAAGTTAGACGCCGCCTCGGTCACACCATGTACGGGGAAAAACCTTTAGAAAAACCCACTGGTTTCCCGCGTGTCGGAATAAGGGTTATATCAGAGTTCACATTCCAACACCGTTCAGATGTTTCCAAACGAAGTTCTCACTTTCTAACGGAAAACGAGGGATGCTTTAGAACAGCGGTTCTCAACCTGTGGGTCGCGACCCCTTTGGGGTGGGGTGGGGGGTCGAACGACCCTTTCACAGGGGTTGCCTAAGACATCCTGCCTATCAGATATTTACATTATGGTTCATTAACAGCAGCAAGATGACAGTTATGAAGTAGCAACGGAAATAATTTTATGGTTGGGGATCACCACCACATGAGGAACTGTGTTAAAGGGTCGCGGCAGTAGGAAGGTTGAGAACCACTGCTTTAGAATATTGGATTTTATTGTTTTGTTTTGTTTTGTTGGTGTTTTTTAAATATATTTCACAAATCCGTGCACTGGTGGGGTCCCTCAGCCTGGCCTGCGCCTTCTCGCAATCTGGGACCCCTTGGGGAACGTTGGAGGCCCAGTGCACGGATTCGGCCCGATCCCTACAGGCCAGGCGGAGGGACCCCACTGGTGCACAAATCCGTGCACCAGGCCTCCCATATGCACATAAGATCTTTGGTTAATCTCTTCCCTCCTGCCCCCTTCATCCTTCCCTCTGAGATTCTTCAGTCTATTTCATGTTTCCACGCCTGTGAGTTGAGCATCTGCTCCCTAGTGGTCAGTGCGTGTTATAGCTATTGGTCGAATGGTCAAACGATTGCTTAGGCTTTTATAGAGAGAGGTTGGTTTTTACAGAGAGGAAAGGTGAAGGATAGAGTTAGAAATATCGATGAGGGAGAAACATCGATGAGATGCCTCCTGCACATCCCCTAAGGGGAATTGAGCCTGCAACCAAGGTACATGCTCTTGACCAGAATCGAACCCAGGAACCTTCAGTCCGCAGGCCGACGCTCTATCCACTGAGCCAAACCAGTTAGGGCTAGAATATTGTTTTTAATGCTTGGTTTCATCAAAAATACATCTCTCAGGAATGACTAAGAGAAAAAAGATACTGGCCACTCACACACTTTCTAAAAGGACGGTGAACGGTGACTAGGAAGGGACAGGCTGGACGTGGAGCGCCTGTAACCACATACCTGCAGCACAGCTCTGGCCTCCAACTGCCATGAAGGCTGCAGGACGATAAAGGCCATGCACCGTTTCTAGTTACTTTGCTATCAAGGCCAGGATGGTTCCTGATCCTGAGCATAAAAAACGAGAGTGTTCATGTTTTCACAAACAAATCCCTGTGCCTCAAATCAACTCAACCTATCTAATAAAAGGCTAACATGCAAATCGACCGAATGGCAGAACGGCCAGTTGCTATGATGTACACTGACCACCAGGGGGCAGACGCTCAATGCAAGAGTTTCCCCCTGGTGGTCAGTGCGCTACCACAGGAGTGGGGCTCATGGCCGGCGAGTGCAGCGGCGGTGGTGGCGGGAGGTAAGAATGTCCGACTGACATGTTAGGCCCACTCCCCGCAGGATCCAGGACTGAGAGAGGGCACAGGCCGGGTTGAGGGACACCACCCACCGAGTGCACGAATTTTGTGCACTGGGCCTCTAGTTTATAATATGATGTGAAAACAAAAATCTTAGCTTTGGAAAGTTTACTAAAAAAAGTATCCAGTAACTTCTCACACTTCAAGCCTTTCCCCATATACACACACGTCTCTGTGTCACCTGAGAAATCGCACATCCGTGGCCACCTGTAAAGCCACACATGCCATACCCTGCCCCCCGACATGCTCTGAACGAATGAGGGGCTTACACCTGAACCACTCCCAGGGCCCTCACCTCAGCTCCTGAGGTCGTCCCTTCATCTTCAAATACCAGGTTTAAAAAAAAATAAAAAATTAATCAATACATTTTCCAGCTTTCTTCAGACGTCACTGACATTACATAACATTAAGTTTAAGGTGGACAACTTGCTGATTTGATACACATACATACACACACACACACCCGCTGCAGCGTGATTACCTACACGGCCCCAGCTGTTGGCTGACGCCTATCACTAAAACAATCACCATTTCCTGGTGTAAGACGTCCTCTCTTAGCAACTTCCAAGTACACAATGCAGTATTGTTGTCAGCTCCCGTCCACCGGATGGACTTTACCTCCCAGAGCCTAATCCTCATCTACCTCCCACTCCGCCCCCCGCCCCGCCTCCGAGATCCTGGCAACCACCCACTGCACCCCGTTTCTGAGCTTGGCTGTTGGTAAGATTCCAGATTATTAGTGCTCTCCTCCAGCATCTGTGTTTGTCCGGCTTCCCTCTCTGAGCAGCCTGTCCCTCCAGGTCTACCCAGCCTGCTGTCAATGGCAGGACCTCCTGCTTGGTCCCTCTGCATAACACTCAGACATGTACAGTGGCACCTCGAGATACGAGCGCCCTCACAGACGAGATCTTTGAGATACGAGCCGTGGAGCGAGCGATGTTTACTTTGAAATACGAGCAACAGTTGAGATAGGAGTCATCCCGCGGATCGGCCGGCTGCACACGACCCACCCGTTGACCGCGACTCGAGCGTCTCCTAGTTTCCCACGCCTCAAGGTGACGGAACGAATTAAACTCGTATCTCGGGGTACCACTGTATTCACACCACACCTCCTTTACCACGCAGCCACGGAGGAAGACTTAGGCTACTCCCAGGTGTTGGCTGAGGGGGCGAATGCTGCCACGAACCTGGGGGGGCAGACCTCTCTCTCCGGGATCCCCACTCCACGTCCTCTGGCTGTGAACCCGGGAGTGGGATGGCTGGGTCTTCCGGTTGTTCTATTTTTAATTTTTTCGGGGAGCTCCCCCGTGATTTCCCTAGCAGCGGCTCTCATTTCCATCCCCAGCACCAGGGCACAAGGGTTCCCTTGTCTCCCGGGCTCGATGCAAATGATCTCTGTGATAACCACCGCCGAACCGTAGGGGAAGAAGTCGCCGGAGTTTCAGAAATGAATGGCTATTGCGCTTGGGCAGGAACCCGCCCGGCTGCTCCGAGCTGCCTCCGCCCGCCCGGTGTGTTCCCCCACTCAACCCCCAGGAGCCGGGCCTGCACTCCAGGAACATCAGGAGACAGCGCCGGGACGAGCCCAGGCAATCAGGCTAAGCATCAGACTCTCCCGTTGTCCAGGCGACCGTTCAAGAACCCAGTGCGGCCGAAACCAGTGTGGTTCAGTGGATAGAGCATTGGCCTGCAGACTGAAAGGTCCCAGGTTTGATTCCGGTCAAGGGCACGTATCCTGGTTACTGGCACATCCCCAGTTGGGGGTGTGCAAGAGGCAGCTGATCGATGTCTCTCATCGACGTTTCTAACTCTATCCTTCCTTTCTCTCTGTAAAAAAACAATAAAATATATTTAAAAAAAAACAAAGAACCATGTATGGCCGAAACCGGTGTGGCTCAGTGGATAGGGTGTCGGCCTGCGGACTGAAGGGTCCCAGGTTCGATTCTGGTTAAGGGCATGTACCTTGGTTTCAGGCACATCCCCAGTAGGGGGCGTGCAGGAGGCAGCTGATGGATGTCTTTTTGTCATCGATGTTTCTAACTCTCTATCCCTCTCCCTTCCTCTCTGTAAAAAAACAATAAAATATATTTAAAAAGAAAAGAACAGAAAAGAACAGTGTGCGATCCCTGAGGCCGTGGCAGAATCTGTGGACCCTGCAGTTCCCTGAGAAAAGCGCACAAAGAATGAAAACACTCCAGCTTGGCGCTGCAGGCAGGCCGAGCTCGCGCACGGAGGGGATGATGTCCCGGGACGCGGAGGAGACCGGGCCGAGTACTCACATTCTCTATCAGGTCGCAGATGATGGCGTTGTTGAAGTAGTCGATGTGAGTCCACTCTATGTCCTGGAAGACAAACCGGGGAGTCACACGCCACCTCACGATGCTGCACCACCCCTGCCCAGAGCATCACCCCTGCCCAGCCGCCCGCCCTGCACTTCCTATCTCCGTTCTCCCTGTGACATCGGTGTGGCCCATGCCATCTTCCAGGCCTCACGCTTCCTAAGCTGCCGTCCACCGGACACCCTCATCGAAATGAACCCTGAACCTGCTCTCGAATGGCCGGCCATTCCACTCTCCCACCCGTGGCCCTTTCCCCGGCTTCTCTCCCGGGCCCTGGGCCAAACGCCGGCCCCACAGGCCTCGGATCCACATGACTGTGTGCACGTTTACAGTGTTTACACGGAAAGACGTCGGCCCTTGATCCCAAGAACCTCAGGCCTCGATTTTTCTCTTCGGAACCTGCACCCCCTGGGGAAAGGAAGTTCAGCCTGAATCCCCCACGGGGGAAGGCGGTGCACTATGTACCACACGTGCGAAAACAGTTTGGTGCCAAGAGAAAATGTTTTCACTCTCAGGAGAGACATACAAGAGCCGATCCCCGGCCCCGAACGAGGCCCATCGGAGAACACGGGGAATTGCCTGTGTGTGCTTGCATGCTGCCCATCCGTGTAAACAGTTATTTTCCTGCTCAAGGGAGAGAGTGGATTCACCCAGGGGGCTGGGCAGCATCCTGTGCACGCTCAGAAGTGTCCCCGGCAATCCACACACACTGCGGAAAGCTGCAGATCAAAGCGCTCACGTGCTCCTTACGATGAAAAGACAGGAAGCGGATTAATCTGGCTTTTAGGATGTTTATGTTAGCGAAATGTGTGTCAGGCCAGTACAAGAGTTTCTAAAGCCTCGGGATCGCGCCGAAAGGAAAATATTTACGACGTGGCTTTCAAGGAAATGGGTTCTTTTACTAAGTCCGTGGGGATAAAAAAAAAAAAAATCACATTAGAAAAGTCTACATGGAGAAATAAAAATTTAAAGCGAGAATTCCACGTCCTTAATGACTTCAAATGACACTATAAAAATGAGGAATACCTACTACTCTTGTCCTATAATATTATTATAATATCAAGGCAAATAAATGAAAAGGAAATAAAAATATAGTAAAATCATTCCCTTTCATTTTCTGAAATAACTTTATACTTAAAGATTCACTTTTAAAAATTAAAAAGGTGAAAACCAAGTATGTGCTTTACCATCCTATAGAATAAAAGCCTAATGTGCAAATGGACCGAACAGCAGAATGACCGGTCGCTATGATGCTCACTGACCGCCAGGGGGCAGATGCCCAAGGCAGGAGCCGCCCCCAGGTGGTTAGTGTGCTCCTATGGGGGCGCACCCGCTCAGCCAGAAGCCGGGCTCACGGCTGGCGAGCGCAGCAGCAGTGCTAAGGATTCCTGGGAGGATGTCCCACTGAGAGGGTGCAGGTTGGGGTGAGGGACCCTCCCTCTGTCAGTGCATGAATCTCATGCACCGGGGCTCCAGTTAAGGATAAAAGGACATTGTAAGCATCCCTTCTTCTTTTTAAACGAGGTGCCTGCACACGAATCCGTGCGCCAGTAGGTCGCTGGCACCCTCCTGCAGGTCCCCCTGCCCTCCCTCATCGCTTGCGCCCCTGCCCCCTCCTGTAGCTCTCCGCCACCCGCTTGCAGTTGGCTGCCCCACCCTGCTGCAGCTCCGTGATCCGGCCGTTGCACCTCGCGGCGTCATTGGTAATTAGCCTATCCCTCTCTCATTACACGGGATGTCAGTCAGTGAGGGCGTCTCCCTAGCACCAGGACAACAGCTGGCATGATAGCAAGCACTCAACGAATGTGACCTCTTTTCATGACACAGTTTTAGAAAACCAACGCTTTCCAAGATGGCGCAGCAAGACCCAGTTTTTGCACAGCCGGTTCTCTAAGTTTTGGCAAATGCACAGGGTCGTGTAATTTCCACACAACCAGCCCCCCAGGCCCTCGTGCTCCCCCTCTGCAGTCCCACCCTCTCCTGCCCTCCGCCCTCGGCTACCACTAGACTGTCTGGGTCATGTGGCCTCTGCAGCCTCGTCTTTTCTAGAATAACACGCAAAGAGAATCATACAATCAATAGCCCCTGGCCTGGCTTCTTTCACTCAGCCCGGTGTGAGATTCGCTCTCCTGCAACCGTGGGTCTCGATGGTTGGTTCCCTTGGCGGGCTGTGCAGTACGCCCTTGTATGGATGAACCACAGCTATTTGTTCATTCACTTCCGACTTCCCTCAACACAGTATCCTTTCCCATCCTTGCCTGGAAACCCTGGGAGACTGGAGTCACTAAGCAGGTACCCTTATTTTCTGGTGTCTGAGGTGTCTTTTTAACCCAAGAAAATCTTCTCCAAAGTCGGGGGTCATCTTATACGCCAGATGTCATCTTATAGGGCAGGTATATCCCAAACTCTATATTTTAACTGGGAAAGTCGGGGGTCGTCTTAGACGCCAGAAAATATGGTATTTCTCATATACCTGCTGTGTGTGGGTCACCCGTTTTGCCAGGCACCAGCAGCACAGCAGAAAAAAAAAATAAAAAAATCCCAGCCGGCCCAGATGTCAGACAAAACAAATGTTCAAAAGACAGTAGGGCCGAGACCGGTTTGGCTCAGTGGGTAGAGCGTCGGCCTGCGGACTGAAAGGTCCCAGGTTCGATTCCGGTCAAGGGCATGGACCTTGGTTGCGGGCACGTCCCCAGTGGGGAGTGTGCAGGAGGCAGCTGATCGATGTCTCTCTCTCATCGATGTTTCTAACTCTCTATCCCTCTCCCTTCCTCTGTGTAAAAAAAAATCAATAAAATATATTAAAAAAAAAAAAAAGACAGCAGGGAGCTCCACTTAGGGGACGCTGGTTGTAGGGCCCTGGCTAGACAGCCTCCTGAATCCGGAACCTGTAACCCGCGGGAAAAGGGGACATACGTTACCTCCCGAATGTACTCCTCCTGCTCTTCTTTGAGAGTGAGCTCGATGAAGATCTGCTGCAGCTTCTCGTTACAGTAATTGATGATGAACTGCTCAAAGCTGTTGTCCTGTGTGGGAAGCAATGAGCCAGGCCATGAGCTCTCCCACCACGGGGACCTCTGCCCTCTCGCTCCCCGAGAAGCGTCGCACACGGCCTCACACGGACCCGAGGCCCAGCACACAGCCCCGGGATGGAGCCTCACACACCGAGGCGCGCAAGACTCGTCCGTGGGGCAAGCGAGTGAACGGAGGACACAGAAGCCAGGCAGTCGGGGA
>JAAGEH010000413.1:449371-477725 GCA_011751065.1 Lasiurus cinereus | reverse complement strand
GACCCTCACTCGCAGGGCCCAGCAGACCCTCACTCGCAGGGCCCAGCGGCGAGCTCCCTGCCTCCTGGAATCTGGCTCCACTGGGCCCTGAATAAGGACTGGAGAGTGACCCCTCCGGCCCCCAGGGTCAGCGCTGCTCGTGAGCTGGACCTCAGTCCTGAGCGCTGGGCCGTCTGCTTCCCACAGCTCCATAGAACGTAGGCCACCTTCACAAGGAGGCCACACAAAGGTCCACCCCACGATCCCCTAAAACAACCCCTGTCCTGTGATACAGCATCCAGCACCTGCCCACTGGCCTCAGGATCAATACATCGGGTCCCTTTTCATTCGGGGCAGAACGAAAACAAAGGTAAAGTCCGTCTCTTGGACTTTGGAAACATCACTGAGTACCGCTCCTGCCTCTCGGTGCTCAGCGAGATCGCTGGGAACCCTCCCAATTCAGACAGCGGTGTGCCAGGAGAGCCCTTTCCGGCCAACCCCCCAGAAGGACTCTGACACGCTGCCCGCCTGGTGACGCAACCTGAGGTCTTTCTGGAAAGAGATGAATTCCAGCGCAGCAATTTCTCAGGCTATTCAGGTAATTCTGCAAACTCACAGACTTCTCTCTCTCTCTCTTTAATAATATATTTTCATTGATTTCAGAGACGAAGGGAGAGAGAGAGAGAGGCAGAAACATCAATGATGAGAGAGATTCATTGATTGGTTGCCTCCTGCAAACTCTTCTCCATCCCGCTACTGCCCTCTCCTCATTCCCCACCCCCACCCTCTCCTGCCCAGGGATTGAGCCTGCAACCCAGGCATGTGCCCTTGACCAGAATCAACCCCAGAACCCTTCAGTTTGCAGGATGATGCTCTATCCACTGAGCCACACCAGCTACAGCACGTTCTTGCCTCTTACCAAGGGCCCAGCATGCTCCCTGGCAGAGTCTGCTAAGGGGCAGGCACTGGGCTGGAGGGCGGTGGCCTGGACACAGCTCGAGAGGGGGGGGGGGTAGGCATGCACAGCCCCAGTGGGCCCCCCTCCGCCCCAACACACAGACACATTTAGGAAGGTTCCCCCCCACTCCTGCCAGGGGCTTGGAGAGATGACAGTGGCCCAGAATCAGGGGCAGCCAGAGACTTAGCACAACCTTGGGGATCCCCACACTCACTGCCAGATACTGAGGAGCCTGTGACGTGGGGGAGGGAAGGGAGAGATCTGTAGGAGACCGCTGGTTATTTTATTGAGAGGCCTGGGGTCTAGGTCCTGAGTCCACCCCTGGGTAGCCATGTCACCTTGGGGGAGCTATTTGACCTTCAGAGCCTCACTTCGTCATCTGTAAAATGGGAGTAACAATGGCAGCCACTTCCGCTGCGAAAGCTTCATCAGCGAGTATACGGAGCAAGACCCACAGTGCTAGGATGCAGTCAGCCCTCAGGCATTATGTACCGCGAGCTGTCAAATGGGGAGAACACGCCGCCACATACATGCACGTGCCGTGACAGAGGCACTTGCTAGGAAGGCCTGGTTAGTGCAGGGAACGGTTTGATGGGCTTTTCGGTGCCGGTGAACCCGGTAGTTGGACAAGGTGATCTTTGGGTGGTGACCCGGGGCAGGGCCTGGTTCTTTAAAGGAACTCACAAATCGCTCCTTGTGGGACAGACACAAAAAGGAGAAACGGATCTACTTGGTATTTCCCGAAGCCAATCTAAAACACCCCTCCTCCAGTGAGGACAGGTTTTCAAAAAGGCCTACTGTACCTTCTCAAAGTCAAAGTTAACCAGGGCGTACACAGGAGATTCTAATGTCGTATATAATTTGTAAATATATGTATGTATTTAAGTTGCAGTAAGCATGGAGTCTTTTTAAACATTCACTATAGCCCTAGCCAGCTTGGCTCAGTGGATAGAGTGTCGGCCTGCAGACTCAAGGGTCCCCTAGGTTCGATTCTGGTCAAGGGCACATGCCCGGTGTGTGGGCTGGATCCCCAGGGGGAGTGTGCAGGAGGCAGCTGATCAATAATCCTCTCATCATTGATGTTTCTCTCTCACTCTCCCTTCCTGTCTGAAATCAATAAAAAATGCGTAGTTTTAAAAACTCATTACAATCTTCAGCAGACATTATTTCAACCCTGAGGCAGAATTCATCCTGTAAGATCATGGCTGGTGAGACCCACTAAACCGCTAACCCCGCCCCGCCCCCTCACCCCTGCCTGCCCTCCCCTCACCTCACCCTGTGGTCCCACAGAGACGAAATGACCCTTCCTGACCTTGTCACGGCGCCATCCTGCCTCACTTTCCAAACAACTTACAACGCCCGTGAACACCCTCAGGCATAGCGTCCACACGCCTTGCTGGGAACTTCCCAGTAGGAATTCTGCATTTGCCATTTCAAAAGCCAGGTGCTATCCCAGGAGGTTCTGTTGCACACAGCAATGTCTCCAAAGTGCCCCTCCTCACACTCAAAACACACCCAAACACACACACACACACACACACACACACACACACACACACACACGTTCTGTTATATCTGCCCAGCGGTCATTTGCTGATTCAAAGTCACATTGATTATGTAAGCATTGTCTGTGGAAGAGTTAACTTCCAGCTGTTGGCCAAGATCATACAGAACAATGGGAAAAAGCTCACCTCAAAAATCTCAAAGCCGTAGATGTCCAGGACGCCCATGACCTTCTTCCTCACTTTGGTCTGCGCCTTCAAAAGTCCCAACGGGATGGGTTAATGTGACATGAAAGGACATGAACAAAGTTAGCCAAGGGCTAGCATGCTAATTAGACTAGAAGGCAGACCGACCTTCCGGAAAGACCAGTGAGGGGATGGGGGGAAAGGAAGGTGCAGGGCCGAGAGGCAGCCTGGGCTTGGAGGCCGAGCCTGTTGCACAAATTTCGTGCAAGAATGGGCCTTCCTTGCCCTGGCTGCTGGCACGGCCTTTCCTCTGGCTGTAAGCCACCTTTCCACCTTCCCATGCTGCCCAGAGGCCCAGAACCGCAAGGGTGGTGGGGAATGCCTGTGTCATCACCATGGAGACAATGCAAACATCCTGTTCGGTCCCTGGCCACTTAGCACCTGTGTATGCAAATCAAACCACCATCTTTGTTGGGTTGATTTGCATACTCACTCCTGATTGGCTGGTGGGCATCTCAAAGGTACGGCCAATTAGCATGTTACTCTTTTATCAAGTAAATTGCAAGTCAACTGTGGCTCGTAACTAGCATAACTGTGACTTAGTGTTGTGTTTTATATTTTATTTTAAATATATTTTATTGATTTTTTACAGAGAGGAAGGGAGAAGGATAAAGTATTAGAAACATCAATAAGAAAGGAACATCGATCAGCTGCCTCCTGCACACCCCCTCCTGAGGATGTACCCACAACCAAGGTGCATGCCCTTGACCAGAATCGAACCCGGGACCCTTCAGTCTACAGGCCGACGCTCTATCCACTGAGCCAAATCAGTCAGGGCAAGTGTTATGTTTTAAATGTCTGAGATTTCCACCCCACATGAGGGGAAATCCTTCTCAAGTTACAATCCCGGTGCGCGGTAACCAATAATTTGACTATAAAGTCAAGATATCTTTTCACTTAAGAGTTTATACTCCGAGTACCATTTCCTGCCAAGTTTACACTCCAAATACCATTTACGGCCCCGGGTCTGTGTGGCTTGGAGGTTCAGTACCTTGATGCTTTCATTGATCCGATTCACCAGCCACGAGAACAACCTACTGTAGAGGTTTTTAGCCAGAGCGTCCCGGGCATAGTACGCCTGGAAGAAAGAAGAAAAACTCAACATACCCACGACGACCCCAATGCTTACCTTCCATAAGATACGATTTAAAAAATATATATTTACAGCTCTTTTTCCCCGAATTTCTACTCAGAGCCAGTTTTCCTGAGGCTCTGGATGGCCAGTGCAGCCCCTAAGGACTGACTGAGTGAGTGGTAACCAATAACCCGATGGTAAAATTTAAGCGTTCCCTGATGCAAAACCATCAACCACCCCGAAACGCTCCGGCCTGGCGCTCGCTCACCCACCTGCGCCACGTTCAGCGTGGTGGACACCTTTTCCTGCTTGGCCTCCACCGTGCGGAAGCTGAAGGCGCGCTCCAGCACCGACTGGTCGATGCCCGTCAGCTCGCAGATCTCCTTCAGCTCTGTCGGGGGGAGCACAGGAGGGTGCCTGGCTGTCTCTCCTGCACCCTCTTCCCCGCCCCCCGATTCCCTCTACGGCCAGCACCATCACCCCACACGGCACCAGACACGCCACACGCAGCTGTGAGCACGCCTCTGTGCAGTTTCACTAGACGGCTACTTTTGAACCCACGGACAGCGAGGTTTATCCCCCGGATCCCGCAGGGTGGGCAGAGAGCCAGGGCGCGTTTGCCGGACGGAGACTCACCCGCCCGGACTCACCGTTCTTATCCTTGATCTTGCTCTCGTCTAGGCCGTTCACCCGCGACTCGGGCTTGAACTCGATGTTGCCCAGCTTCAGCACCGCGGCCACCACCTCCAGCACGGCTTCGGCCTCGTGGTCCATGAAGCCCACGATCTGCATGGCATTCTGGGGGACAAACACCCGTTTTCCTCCTGTGGCTCTTCTTCATTTTTTATTTTTTTAAAATGAATCACATAACACGTTTGTTTCTGAAGTAGCAACAACAACCACCACCAAAAAGACGGAGTGTCGCCGAGACCGGTGTGGCTCAGTGGAGAGAGTGTCGGCCTGTGGACTGAGGGGTCCCAGGTTCGATTCCGGTCGGGGGCATGTATCCTGGTGGCGGGCACGTCCCCAATGGGGGGCGTGCAGGAGGTGGCTGATCGATGTCTCTCTCTCATCGATGTTTCTGACTTTCTATCCCTCTCCCTTCCTCTCTGTAAAATCTCAATAAAATATATTAAAAAAAAAACAAAAAAAAAACGGGCTGCACATTCAAAGACCATCTCTAAAGGTGAGTATTCCCGGCTGAGTCACAACGTCTCAGAAACTGTTTACGAACACAGCTTTCTGTCTCAAAAAACAAAACAAAACAAAACAAAAAACTAGTTTGGGCTTCACAGGGTCCTAGAACACGTTAAGCTTCCGCCCCTGAAAATGCACTATGGGCCTTTGGTTTTGGAAACAGTCAGAATTTCAGTGCAACCTCCAGAGAGTCAACCCCCAAGCTCAGCTCATCAGAGGCTCCTGCTGAGGATCAGGAAAACCGCTGGCTCCCCTTAGGCCATGACCTTGGCCTTGCAGGACGACGAGATCAAAGCCATTGCAAACACAACAGGGGCTCATAGAATTCTGAGCCTTCACGGAGCACGAGTTACACAGGAAAGAAAGCTCAGGCCGAAACCGGTTTGGCTCAGTGGATAGGGCGTCAGCCTGGAGACTGAAAAGTGCCAGGTTCGATTCCAGTCAAGGGCATGTACATTGGTTGCAGGCACATCCCCAGTGGGGGGCGTGCAGGAGGCGGCTGATCGATGTCTCTCTCTCATCGATGTTTCTAACTCTCTATCCCTCTCCCTTCCTCTCTGTGAAAAATCAATAAAAATATATTTTAAAAAAAGAAAAGAAAGAAGGAAAGAAAGCTCAGTCTTGTGATCAATTCCTGCCCGCTTTAACGATCACGAGAAGGGTAGCCTTACCCGCACGGTTCTGAAATTGGCCGCGTCGTCCACTCCGTTGACTTTGGCCGAGTCCAGGCTCAAGTAGTTGTATCGGCTGAAGTCCCGCTCCAGTTTGAGTTTCTCTGTGGAGCCGCACACACAAACCGATCAGCCACTTCAATAACCATCTTTTTCAGGAAGACGGGGGCCCAGGTACCAGGAAAAGCAGTTTTCTGAATCCCCTTTCTCAGGATTGTTCCTAGTTTTCTCACCTTTACTGTTAATGGGCCAGGTTTATGAAATAAAGTATCTTCCCTGGGTTTATAAAATAAAGTATCTTCCCTGGGTTTATAATATAAAGTACCTTCAATGAACTGTTTCACGTTAACAGGACATCTGTCTAAGCCATTCCCGCACCAGGATAGACTAAATCGAGGTCAGGGATATGGGTCCCCCTACATCATGTGTTGGGGGTGCTTCTGAACTCCTTCATTGGGGTATGTTCCAAAAAGGGGTGTGCTGGGCGGGAGGCTGACCATTTCATGGCTTATCTGGGGGCCCCCCAGAAGAAGTCCTCCCTCTGAGGGGACACCCACAAGCTCTCAGCAGGCCAGAGCCCGAGGCCTCTGCCGGCTCCCCGCTTTCTAATAACCACCACTCATGCACATGCGGTGGACACGCTGGAGCTATCTTCTCGTCCTTCGCTGACCATTCGGGAGGGGGGTTTTCCCATGTGGCGCTGACTAGCCAAAGCCCCTCTGGCCTCAGCCATTTGCTCAGAAATGTCCGTTGCTTGGGTGCTGGCCTTAAATGAACTCATTCTCTCAGATATCCGGGGGATGTTCTCAGCTCCAGCTGCAAATGCCTTCCCTCTACTTCTCAGTCTTCAGGGGACCATGTGTCAGCCAGGGATGCACCTCCCGCTCGCTGCCCCTTCCTCCCTCTCCCCGCGTGGAATAAAGCTGTTTATTATTCCATCTCACTGTTTCACGTTACAATTAGCCCTCCCCACCCCCAAATCCTTAGCTCTTTTACGAAGCCATCTATCTGAGACGGATGAAACCCAGGGACACACATCAAGCCAACGCTGGTGTGTAAGCAAAGCAAACACACCGTGTTCTTCACGCAACCAGTGTCACGGAACATGTGTGAGCAGGAGGGGAAAGCACGTGGGAGAGTTTTTAAAAGAATGCTCGGGTTTGAGAGTCTGTCCGAGCTCAGAGGGAAGGCGGGGGAGGGGAGGAGAGGAGGAAGAGATCAACTGAAGACCTTGTAGACATAGAGCACTGGTTCTCAACCTTCCTAAGGCCGAGACCCTTTAAGACAGCTCCTCATGGGGTGGTGACCCCCAACCATACAATGATTTCCCATGCTACTTCATCACTGTCATTTTGCTACTGTCATGACCTGTAATGTAAATATCTGATAGGCAGGATGTATTTTCATTGTTACAAATTGAAGATAATTAAAGCACAGGGATTCATCACAAAAACAATATGCAATTATATATTGTGAAATATTTCTAATGACAAATAAATGAAATTGTGTCTTGAATCGTGGTGTAGCATGGGCAACAGTCTTCCTAGGACAACAGTAAACTCCATGGCTACACTCTGCGACACCGAGGAGCGGTGTGTTGGTTCCTAAGACCATGGGAAATAGGTGTTTTCTGCTGGTCTTAGGCGACCCCTGTGAAAGGGTCGTTCGACCCCAAAGGGGTCGTGACCCACAGGTTGAGAACAGCTGGCATAGAGGCTTAACCCTGGACACAGACCGGAGGGCCATGAGGGCCTGGGGGGGTGGGAGGGAGCAGGGCGCCCTGGGAGAGATCCATGGGGGAAGCCGACATCGTCAATGCCTCCAACAATAAGATGCTTGTTGGTTTGTTAAGGTGAGTTTAGGGAATAATTTCAGAAGGAAGAAAGAGGTGCAAAGAATGCTCTGGAGAACGCCGTGCAGGGCCTGCCGGGGCCCGGCGAGGAGAGCGTCACCCACAATCACCCCCACGCTGGCCGGGCCTTCTCGGGGAGCAGACTCACCCAGGAGCTCCTCGGAGGCGCCGGAGAGCAGCTGGTAGAAGACGTGGAAGTTCCTCTCGCCCCGCGGCTGCTTGACCACGCGCGACTTCTCCAGCAGGTCTGCGGGAAGAAGGTCAGACCCGGGGGTGCGGGGTCAACGGGGCTCCCGCACCCCCACGGTTCCCGCCTCCCCTCCCCGGTCTCCCCCGTTCGGAGGAACAGAAACCACCGGAGGCAGCGCTCAGCTCTAGTTCCAGGGCGGACGCAACCCTAACGGCAGCCCCCGGGAAACGCACAGCGCCACGCAACAGCGACACGCAGAGCCGGTTCAACAGCACACGCCACCACCGCCTCCAGAGCACATGCGTGGCACCAACGGCCTCTCCACGGGGCGTGACCCTCGCTGCTTCCACGCGGAGCCTTGCCGGGCACGCCCAGCCACGGGGCGCAGCTTTGCCGGCCCACGAGGGACCCACGACCATCAGTCACTTAGCATGCCCGGGCCTGACGGTGCGGTGTGGACCTTTCTCCGGGGCCTCCCCGCTTTATGAGGAGTTATTTCACGGATGAGACTGACGGCCGAGGGAGGAAGGGCGACGGGAGGTCAGGCCACCCCACCCAGGTGCAGGCCCGCCCGCCACCCGGCCCGCCACCGGGGAGAGCGAGCGATGTCCTTGGCAGAGGGACACCTTAGAGCAGTGGTTCTCAACCTTCCTAAGGCCGCGACCCTTGCCTACAGCTCCTCATGGGGTGGTGACCCCCAACCATGAAATGTTGCTCCTGTGATGCATCGTGATGTCAATATCTGCATTTTTTTAGGCGGCCCCTGTGAAAGGGGTCGAGACCCACAGGTTGAGAACCGCTGCCTTAGAGAATAAGGGTGGGTCTCGCTTCTTGCCACGTGGTGGCATTCGACAGCATGCTTCCATAATTCCAGGTCATCTTCACCCGGTCAATTTGAAAGTTTTCATACTTTCTCCAAGGAAGGAGGGAAGGAAGGAAAGGAAGGAGAGAGGGAGGGAGAAGAGAGGGAAAGGGAGTAGGAAGGGAGAGGAGGGAGTAAGGGAGGGAGGGAGGGAGAGGGAGGGAGGGAGGGAGAAAGGAAGGGGAGGAGGGAGAGAGGGAGAAGGAAGGAAGGGAAGGAGGGGGAATCCTCGGGCCAAGGCCAAACTCAGTCATAAAATCCCAAGTCAGCGGTCCCATTGTGGAGGACGAAGTCTGGAGAACACACACTCTGGCTTTCTCACCGGATAAAACTTAAACACCATCCAAACACGCCCAGGCAGAGAGGCCGAGCCCCTTCCCGGAAAGGCCACCCAGCTCCCTCCTGCGCGTGCGGGAGCCACACCAGCAGCTGCCCGGGTCAAGTTCAGCGCCCACGTGAGGCCGGCCCCGCCCCAGGGGGTCCCACCCACAGGGCCACTGTCAGGAGGAGAAGCTGGGTTCCAGGGAACCCTCAAAGCGGGCTGAGGAGCAGAGAGCAAAAGTACATCAGCGCCAACCTCCGAGCCACGGGGCGCTGAGGCGCTTCTACACGCCCCTCCCCGGGCACTGGACCCGGAGGGCGGCAGGGCCTCACTGGGCAGTGGCAGCCGGACAAGGAGGCAAAATACACCTCCCACCGCCTGGCCGGGCCGGCGTTCCGGTCGAGGTCCCGAGATGCTGACACATGGCAGTTTGCAGAGAACCAGAGGGCTGTGCCCAGTACCCCCCCCCCGCCCCCCACGGCCGCAGCGCCCCGGGACCCGCTCTGAGTCACCCTGTCTACGCAGAGCGGTCTCCTGCGCTCACCACTAATGCACCCCTTTCCTCTCCCGAGCGGAGGATCCTCTGAGAGGCCGGGGTGTTCCCGTCGCCACAAATTCCAGGACAGCTTCCCGGTGGGAAGGCACAGCGACCAACACCACATGGAACCCATCGGCGGGGACGGGGCCCTCCTCACTGGCTGAGGGTTTCGTGTTTACTCTCCATGGAAACCGAACCCCCGGAGGGCGGGCAGGCGGCCTGTCTGCGTGGAGCTCACCCTGCCAAACCGAGGGACCCGGCTCCTGTCTAATCCTGGTCAGAAAGTTGTATTTCCCCAGCGTCCTCAAAAGAAATATCGAATCAGTCATTTCAGGATCCAGAACCTATCGGTGTTAAGGTCCATCATGAAAACAGCAAGCGCATCCTCATCTTAAAAAATCGCGTATGGCCGAGACGGGTTTGGCTCAGTGGATAGAGCGTTGGCCTTCGGACTGAGGGGTCCCAGGTTCCATTCTGGTCAGGGGCATGTGCCTTGGTGGCGGGCACATCCCCAGTAGGAGGCGTGCAGGAGGCAGCTGATGGATGTCTCTCATCGATGTTTCTAACTCTCTATCTCTCTCCCTTCCTCTGCAAAAATCAATAAAATATATTAAAAAACAAAACACTAATTACCTTAGTGGCATTTCTCTAGCCCAGAGTCGAGCTGGGTTTGTTACATAAAATAACCGTTGAGAAAACCTTATTTACTGGATTGGCTTAGACCAGTGGTTCTCAGCCTGTGGGGTCGCAACCCATTTGGGGGTCAAACGACCCGTTGACAGGGGTCGCCTAAGACCCTCGGAAAACATAGGTATTTACATTATGATTCTTAACAGTAGCAAAATTACAGTTATGCAGTAGCAACAAAAATAATTTTGTGGATGGGGGTCACCACAACATGAGGAACGGTATGAAAGGGCCACGGCATTAGGAAGGTTGAGAACCACTGGCTTAGACTCTATAATAATAATGAAACGCAGTTGGACGAATACTTATTTCTTTAGCAGACTCCTCCAACGTTTTCCGAAGGTAAAGACTGTGGCACCTTTTTAAAAAGATGGAGAAATGATACAAGACAACCTGAAACCTGGAGGCTAAAAGTCGAAGCCGTATCATACGAAGACGTCGTGTTATACCCATCCCTTCAAGATCCCAGCATCGGCAGTATTCCGTCTTAAACACCCGTTTTGCCACTCTGAACTTCTTTAAAATAACTCAAACAAGATACTCACAGTTACTGATCACGCCTCCAAGGGGGTCGCCTTTAAAGTCGAATTCAATGTCCATGTACTTGCCCTGCCAAAGGAAGACGAGGTGAGTTTCCCAGGTCCCCTCAAAACACCCGGCCAGCGCCCCCTCTGAGAGAACAGCGGCCCTTCAGTCTTCTGTTTAAGTGTAATTAAGGAAGACACCGTTTATGCCAGCACGGCACACAACAATGTGCCCCATGAATAATTCACATTAAATCCCCCAGGCGCTCCCAACTGACATATCCGCTTGCGGGCCCCAGAACAAATCATCTCAGCCATCGATCGTGTGAATTTCCCACCGCAGACAGGTCTCAAATTCTGAAGGGGGGGTGTCTCACCCACAACAATAAAAAGGCGGAAAATACGCGTTCCTTATATATGCATTCGGGGGGAAGATAAATCAGTTCCTTTTTTAAAAATATATTTTATTGACTTTTTACAGAGAGGAAGAGAGAGGAATAGAGAGTCAGAAACATTGATGAGAGAGAGACATCCATCAGCTGCCTCCTGCACGCCCCCCCTCTGAGGATGTGCCCGCCACCAAGGTGCATGCCCTTGACCGGAATCGAACCTGGGACCTTTCAGTCCGCAGACCGACGCTCCATCCACTGAGCCACACCGTTTCGGCAAATTAGTCCGTTTTGATAGGCCAAGTGTGTGTCAGCCAGGGCTAGAAACTCAAACCCACTGGGCCCGGGGAACGTTTAACGTGTTGTTTTTATGTCTCCTCCCATCAGAGACAGGACGTGTGGGTGACCAGGCCCTCTCCCCGGCTTTGATCTCAATGACGCAGCCGTACAGGGGCAGGTGCGCGTTACCCTCTATGGACGGCCCAGTAAAAGGCAGGGCTGCACAGGCGGTGTTTCGCACGGCCGTTTTTCCAGAACGCTCTGGACGGGGCTGGTTAAAGAGTAACCCGTGGGAGAGAGCGGCCCGACAGCTGCTTTTTGTTTGGAAAAGGGGGTGCTGGTCGAACAAGGAGACTTTGGTTTGGTTTCGGGTTCCACCTTCAGGAGAGCCAGAGCGGTGGTTCGTTCAGGCACCCCCCAAAGAACGCCTCCCACTCCTCTCTGGGTGCGAAATCGGGGTGCGGGCGAGGACGCAGGAGCGCCTGGCACCCAGGCCGCAGAGCCGCGGGTGACTCTGAGCTCGCACACGCTCTCCTGCCTTCTCCTTCCCGTGATCCCGGGCCTGCTGCCCTGGGAAAGCCTTCCCAGCCCTCGCCAGTCCGGCTCCGTGGACAGAGCACCCGCCTGTGGACTGCCAGGTCCCAGGTTGCGGGCTCCCCTCCCCAGTAGGGAGCGTGTCGGAGGCGGCCGATCGATGATCTCTCTCCTCCTCGATGTGTCTCTCCCTTCCTCTCTGAAATCAATAAAAAATATATTAAACAACAAAAAACAAAGCCAGGAGCTGTAGCGAAAGGGGGGAGTAGACAGAGCAGAGAGCGAGGCCGCGAGTGGCCCCGACAGGCCCTGGGTGGGTGGATGCACGAGGTCAGGGGGGGGGGGGGGACAGGAGGTCAGAGCCAGGAATGCGGCCCCTCCATGGGAACCCTGGGCTGAAGCGTGAGCTGTAATGAGATGCCTAGGAGACCACCACAGGGGCGACCACATATCCCCGTGAAGAGATGGAGACGGTCAAGCTCGCAGCTCTGGCTGGTCGGCTCAGTGGTTAGAGCGTTGGCCCATGGACTGAAGGGCATGGAGCTCAGGCGCAGGTTCGACCCCCCAGTCCCAGCAGGAGGCCACCCGTCCATGTGAGTCTCTCAAATCTGTGTTCCTCTCTCTCCCCCCACCCCCTTTTCCAGTCTCGCTAAAGATCAATGGAAAAATTTCCTCGGGAAATGAGGATTAAAAAGAGAGAGAAGCTCATTCTGGGTTAACAGTCAAAGGAAATGCAATTTCCATGAGTCATAAACACAGCGAGAGGCGGCCGCTTTGCCCACAGCAGAGAAATTACGAAACGCTGGGCAT
This sequence comes from Lasiurus cinereus, assembly GCA_011751065.1. Classification (NCBI taxonomy): domain Eukaryota; kingdom Metazoa; phylum Chordata; class Mammalia; order Chiroptera; family Vespertilionidae; genus Lasiurus; species Lasiurus cinereus. Next base: position 465,110 of record JAAGEH010000413.1, on the reverse strand, counting down.
GCCATGATTCAGCCTATAACCCACTATTCATTCCATGTCCTAACACCCCTGCTGGATTAGGATTTCTCTGAATTTCCTTATCAGAAGCCACGCCTGTCAGGTGCGCTCCAAGGTCACAAAGCAGTCAAGACCCTGAGCCACACGCTGCCCTCGAGGCGTCAGGTCTGTGGGCTACGTCTATGGGCAAATGTTTGCAGAGCGCGTGCCATTTGCAAAGAAAGCAAAACGTGAAACCCCCGCCCAGCAGCCTGGTCTCTGGAGTGACCTCTCTCTGCCCACGCTCCCGCGGCCGCCGGTTCTATTTATGGAACGAGATTAGCCGTGTCACCACAGCCGGGCGGGCGGGGCTGAGCCCTGGCACCGGAACCTTCCGCTTTCCCCGCTCTCAACCATCTCCTCCGAGGCCCTGCTCTGGCCCGAAGCACCGGGAACCCCAGGAGGAGCAGCCTCAGGAGCTGACAGAGGGAAGGGGGAGGGCGGGCAGGGTCTGAGGCAGAGAGGCATCGGAGGTCAGAGTCGGTCCCGGGTCATGCAGGAGAAGAGAGCTTAGGACAGTGGTTCTCAACCTTCCTCAGGCCGCGGCCCTTTAAGACAGCTCCTCATGGGGTGGTGACCCCCACCCATAAAATTATTTCCATTGCTACTTCATCACTGTCATCTTGCTACTGTGATGAACTGTCATGTAAATATCTGATAGGCTGGATGTATTTTCATTGTTACAAATGGAACATCATTAAAGCCTAGTGATTAATCACAAGAACAATATGTCATTATATATGGTGAAATATTTCTTTGACAAATAAATGAAATTTTTGCCTTGAATCGTGGTGTCGCATGGGCAACAGTCTTCCTAGGACAACAGCCAACGACATGGCTACCCTTTGCTACACCGAGGAGCAGTGTGTTGGTTCCTAAGACCATGGGAAATAGGTGTTTTCCGCTGGTCTTAGGCAACCCCTGTAAAAGGGTCGTTCGACCCCCAAAGGGGTCACGACCCACAGATTGAGAACCGCTGGCTTAGGCAGTCAATGATCTCTTCACATAAAACCGGTTCAACTCTAGAAAAAGGAGCCGATTTCTGGCCCTGGCCAGGTTAACCCCATTGGTGAGAGAGAGCGTCGTCCCATACATCAAGGTTTGGGGCTCCCGGCGAGTCAGGGCCCATGCCAGCATCAGCCAATGAATGCCTGCGTACGTGGGACCCAAGTCGATGCTTCTCTCCCTCTCCCACTGAAATCCATCCGTGGAATGAATAAAAAGAAGGAACCGATGTCAACATGCTAGCCTCCCACTATGCACGCTCCCCCTGAGGCCTCCAGGAAAGACGGAGGCCAGGCGGGCGGGGTGGGGCGGGCAGGACAGGGCAGGGCAGGGCAGGGCTCAGCTGGGGAGTCCAGTGGGCAGAGGTGCAGTCAGGCAGAGAGGATGGGAAACAAAGCCAAAAAGTTCTCCCAGGGAATCAGTATTTTCCAACTCGGCCCCACGCCAAGCAACATTAGCTTCAGCTTTTATCGTCCAGCCCTCTCTCTCTGCCCCCACGGGCTGCCCATCCTAGCGACTGCATCTCTCGTGAGTTTCAGAATATACCTCCTTCCTGTACTGGTATCTATCATAATAAAAGCGTAATATGCTGATTAGACCAGACAGCAGAATGACCTTCCGGACATCATTCTGGATGCCCTTCCAAACAAAGCCGCCAAGGCAGGGGCTGAGGCAGAGGCGGCTACGGTTGATCAGGCAGGCGGGCAAGCAGAGTGATTAGGGGCAATGAGGCAGACAGGCAGAGTGGTCAGGGGTGATCAGGAAGGCAGGAGAGCAGTTAGGGGCAATCAGGCAGGCAGGAGAGCAGTTAGGGGCAATCAGGCAGGCATGCAGAGTGTGATCAGGGGGGATGAGGCAGGCAGGCTAGTGGTTAGGGGCAGTCAGGCAGGAATGCAGAGTGTGATTAGGGGTGATCAGGCAGGTGAGTGGTTAGGGGTGATCAGGCAGGTGAGTGGTTAGGGGCAATGAGGCATGCAGGTGAGTGGTTAAGAGTGATGAGACAGGCAGGCAGAGGGGTTAGGGGTGGTAAGGCAGACAGGCGGGCAGGTGAACGGTTAGGAGCCAGTGGTCCTGGATCGTAAGAGGGTGCAGGCCGGGCTGAGAGACACCCCCCGCCTCCATGCACGAATTTCGTGCACCGGGCGTCTAGTCACTGTATAAAGGACAAAACCGGTACAGTGTACAAACTCAGTTTATCTATCTTTCCTTCTACTGAATTTCTGATTCTTAACTATGATTTCTAAACACCAAAATTTAGACAAGGAAAGAGCTATATTCTAAATAGCTTCCTTTAAATTGCTCAGGGAATCTTAGGATCGATGATGAGAAAACATGAACAAAACAAAAAAAAATAGCTTGTCACTCCAAGAATGAAAACAGGGGAATTCCAGAAAGCCAAGAACGGTCCGTATAAAACTCTCCCGACTTTCGATAGCAATGGTGTTCTTCTTCTTCAAATGTGCTGCCTAAGAAATATTAAACATCTCCTGGCTGTTTACACGTGCGCGGGCAAAATGTTAGTGTCAACACTTGTGCTTGGCAAATACTTACAAATCGAGAGGAGTTGTCGTTCCTGACCGTCTTGGCGTTTCCGAACGCTAGGAGGAAAGGGATGGAGGCACGGTTAGAAGGACAGGAAGTCACCTCGCGCAGACAGATGAAGCAGCCATCCCACGTGCAACGTACGAACCCCAGGACGTACACACGTCTAAAATTTCCACACGTTAACAGGAGTGTCTACTCAGGCTCCCGTGTCTGGTACGTTCGCAGAAAAAGAGCGCCATGCGTATGATTCATGGAATTTCCCCCGGCTATTACTGTAACTCAATCTCGTCTGACTCGGGGTCTGGTCACTGCGCGGACAGCAGGGAGTGGGATGGCTCGCAGGCGGGGTTTCCGGGCCCCTCGCCGCTGTCCTCGGCGAATAAGGTCACTCCTGATAACTACGACGTGCGAGGTCTCCAGGTTCAATAAGGCCCCAAGACCCTTCAGGCTGTTCATCACAGAAATACGCAGAGACTCCAAGACTGACATCCTTGCGAAGAGGCTACACATGCCCCTCAGACCTAAGGGAAACTTTCTAGAACATCAAGAAAGCCCAGCCCAGCTGGCGTAGCTCAGGGGTTGAGCGATGAGCTATGAACCAAGAGGTCATGGTCTGATTTCCGGTCAGGACACAGGCCTGGATTGTGGGCTCGATCCCCCGAGTGGGGCCTGTGGGAGGCAGGCGATCCATGCTTCTCTCCCATCGTTGATGTTTCTCTCTCCCCCCCCCCCCCTCTTCCTCTCTGGATCAATAATATATGTATATAGCCGATATGCTTCTCTCTCTCTCCCTCCCGCTCCCTTGCTCTCTGAGATCCGTAAAAATATATTTTAAAGACTAGAAATAACAAGTTTGGCTCAGTGGATAGAGCATCGGCCTGTGGACTGAAGGGTCCCGGATTCGATTCCAGTCAAGGGCATGTATCCTGGTGGCGGGCACATCCCCAATGGGGGACGTGCAGGAGGCGGCTGATCGATATGTCTCTCTCAGCGATGTTTCTGACTCTCTATCCCTCTCCCTTCCTCTCTGTGAAAAATCAATAAAAATATGTTTTTAAAAAAATAATGTATATATATGTATATATGTTTGTGTGTGTGTACACACACACACACACACACACACACATATATGTATATATGTATAATTTAAAAAAAGTAAAGTCGAACTGGCCCAAGACTCAAAATCCACGTGGGTTCCAATCTCTGCTGCTTCAGAGCCGAGTCCCCCACGGGCCCCTTTGGCATGAGGGCACCCAAGAACCACAGGTCGATGGCACCCAGCACTGAGTGTCCCTCTGGGCACCAGGCGGCGAAGGACGAGGAAACGTGCCGTGGAAGCAGACAGGGCAGGACCCCGCCCCACGGCCTGGAAGCCCCGCCGTGCGCCTCACACTCGACAGGGCACATCTGTGGCCCAGGGACCCCTCGAAGGAAGGCGAAGATGTGGGTCCGGCGGATCAGGGCGTGGCCTTCTGCGTCTCGGCCTGCCCCTCGGCTGTGAGCTGGGACTGTGGGCCACACGGCAGCTGGCGAGCCTGAGACCCGAGGATGTGGGCGCAGAAACGAGTGTCCAGATGGAGGGACGGGCGTCGCATTCCGGAAGCCTCCGTCACCTCACTCAGTCCAGCGGAGAGAAGATGCTGGAGCAGCAAGAACAACAACGGTAGCTCAGGGCGGAAAGCTGGGACGATGTGGAAGGCAGCCACGGGCCCAGGCCAGGACGTGCGTGTTCACGTTCAAGTTCACGCTGGCTGTTCAGCGGCCTGACTTGACGTATTTCACAGTAGCCGGCTTGTTATTTCTAGTCTTTAAAATATATTTTTACTGATCTCAGAGAACAAGGAAGAGGGAGGGAGAGAGAGAAGCATCACTGATGAGAGAGAATCACTCATCGACTGCCTCCTGCAAGCCACTCACGGGGACGGAGTCCACAGACCTGGCATGTGCTCTGGACCGGAATCGAACCCAGGACCCTTCAGTCCACAGGCCGAAGCTCTAGCCACTGAGCCCAACCGGTCAGGGCACAATCGGCTTTTTAAATATTTCTCATTTTTTCAAAATGGTGCATCCTCCTCCGTGAATTCTCTCTCTCACACACAGCAGGCTGGGGCACCCGACACGGGAAACCCCGCAGCAAGGATGCCGGCGGACGACCGCACTCCCATCCCGCGTCCATCCACACGGCCTTGAGAAGGGCGAGGGCGGCCCCGGGTTCGGGAGGACCGGACACAGTTGGGGGTTTCCCGCAGGCCAGTCCCTCCCGGTGGGTGGGACCACATCGAGGTGCCGAGTGAACCCCCTTGCCCGGCCCCTCGTCCAGCTCCAGAGGCCGACGTGTGAAAGGCGGCGTGCTGTGGCTTGAAGGTCAAGGGCACGTGAAGGAGCCGCTTCAGAAACGCTTCCCTCGGGGCGGCCTTTGCAGGCCACAAACGCGCTTTTCATCGCACGCGTCTGCGCTGCACATTGCTGAGCGCCGCTCGGAACACTGGCGTCTTTGACGGCGGACGGCGGGCCCGAGACCAGGGCCGCCTCTCAGACACTGGGGAGACACATTCCTCCAGAGCATTGTTCCTCCAGGACGATTGTTCTAGCGGCCACTGCCAGGGGCAGAGGCTCCCATCCCCACGGCGGCCTTCTCCCATTTCTCCCATCCCCGGCCGGGCGGCGCTTCCCACGTCACCGGCCCCATCACCGCGGCCGCCGACGGCGTCCCCATCCCCGGCGTCCCCATCCCCGGAGCTGCTCCCCGAGGTCGCGGCACCCTCAACGCTAATATGCAGACACGCAACGACACGGGCAGACCCCGCACTGGAAGGGTAGAGGCAGGGACCACGCCGGTCCTGCACCGGGAGGGGAGGAAGCAGGGACCCTCTGTGACAGCGGCTGAGTGTGTTCATGGCGAAGGGGGGAGACAGGGCAGTGACGACAGAATGCGCGTGTCCGTCTCTGCCTTTCACCATGTCATCAAGGTACAGTGGTGCCTCGAGATCCGAGTTTAATCCGTGCCGTCACCTTGAGGCGTGGGAAACTAGGAGATGCTCGAGTCGCGGTAAACGGGTGGGTCGTGTGCAGCCGGCCGATCCGCGCGATGACTCCTCTCAACTGTTGCTCGTATTTCAAAGCAAACATCGCTCTTACTCCACGGCTCGTATCTCAAAAGTCTCGTATGTTAGGGCACTCGTATCTCGAGGTACCACTGTACTTGGGTGACTTAGCTCAACATCTGGGGGATACTGACGCATGGCATCTCCTGGTGATCAAGCGCAAGAGGAGGGCGAGGCCTGACAATGTAGGTAGGGGTTACTACACAGGGGGTACCCCGCTCCCCTGCAAACCCTAAAGCTGCCCTGTGTTAAACACGTTAAATCTCGACCGTCTCCGGCAGTGGTGGGCAAACTCATCCGTCCACAGAGCCACATATCAGCAGGACAACGATTGACATTTCTGTGGAGAGCCGAAAACCGACTTCTGTGCACGGGCCACGAAGTTTCCCTCCCACTGTCCGTGGTGTTTTGTGGAAGAGCCGCCCTCCAGGGGCCAAAGAGTCGCCTGCGGCTCGAGAGCCGCGGTTTGCCGACCACAGGCCCACGGCTTTGAACGAAGGGTGGAACCAAACAAGTCTCCCCGAGCAGGGATACTAATCGGGTGGCTGTAGCCCCCGGGGATCTGCGTGTCCTGAAACCCAGACCCCGGCCCATGCGCCCTGACCCCAAGGTCCCGGAGGCCTACCTTCCAGCACCGGGTTGGACTGCAGGAGCTGCTCCTTGACCTGGTTGACCTCCGCCCCTTTCCCGCACACTGCCGCCACGTACGACATGACGAGCTTGCTGGCCTCTGCGGGCGGGAGAGAGAGGGGAGCCGGTTAACGGAGGAAGCGGCCGTTAAAGAGGAGAGATGGAGAGGAAGAGGGGGCGTTTCACGCGCCTCTCCACCTGGGATGCGCAAGGCCTCGGGACACCTTGAACACACTGTCCTTCCTCTTCCTCCTCGCATCTGTCTCACCTGTAACGGGAACTGTGGTACGGTGTCCCTGGGCCTCGGACTAGCTCGCTGAGGGCACCGCCCGCCACATCCCGGGGGACCAGGGATGAAAGCGGCCGTTCCCCCTCTAAGGCCCCCATCAGACACACTGAGCCGGGCCACGTAACTTGGTAAGCTGGGCATCCGCACCAATCACGTTTTAACCTGTTCAAAGCGCTGTTCTGGACCACACGGTTTGCTCACAGTGAGACTGAATGCATGAAAACACTGAGCAGCTCCCCTGGGATAGAACCCCCAACAGAGGGGTGCGCCCTGACCAGGAATCACACCTGCCACCTGTTGGTATACGGGATGGCGCTCCCATCAATTAAGCCACCGGCCGCCGCTCTATTTCCCGTTCTATGTTTTTTGTGTTTTTTTTTAAATATGTTTTATTGATTTTTTTACAGAGAGGAAGGGAGAGAGACAGAAAGTCAGAAACATCGATGAGAGAGACATCGATCAGCCGCCTCCTGCACGTCCCACAGTGGAGATGTGCCCGCAAGCAAGGTACATGCTCCCGACCGGAATCGAACCTGGGACCCTTCAGTCCGCAGGCTGACGCTCTATCCACTGAGCCACACCGGTCTTGGCACCGTTCTATGTTTTGACCTCTGGTGCCACCTGTCCCTCTGTCCACGGATCCAAGCTGGAACCTTCTGGTCACGGGAGGAATTTTCTTTCCAGGCTTTCTTGCTTTCAAGTTCAGGCACAGCTGCCCACCCAGCCAATTCCTGACGCCCTGTGATACCTGGCCTCCCCGTCCCCTGAGTCACCCTCACACCCCAGCTCTGCAGCGTGGCCTCTGAAGCAACCCCCAACTTGCTTCCTCTTCCTCTGCAGCAGTCTTTGCCCCCACTCCCACCTACATCGTCACATAGGTATATTCTCCTTTCTTTATTTTTTAAATATATTTTATTGATTTTTTACAGAGAGAAAAGAAGAGAGATAGAGAGTCAGAAACATCGATGAGAGAGAGACATCAATCAGCCGCCTCCTGCACGCCCCACACTGGAGATGTGCCCGCCACCAAGGTACATGCCCTCGACCGGAATCAAACCTGGGACCTTTCAGTCCGCAGGCTGACGCTCTATCCACTGAGCCACACCGGTTTCGGCTATTCTCCTTTCCTGACCTGAAAATTCTGGCTATCTTTCTACCCATTCTACTATGAGAAGACTGCAAGCCTTTACAGGCAAAAGAACTGGCCCCCAAAAGGCGGTAAGCACACCCATGTTCGATGGAGGGCTGTTTTCTTTTAGGTAAATTAAGGAATTTGTGTTCAAAGTCCAGGTCAGGCTGTCGGTTTATTGCAGGGATTCCCGAGCGCACTGCAGCCCCAAACCTCACATGTCAGGTACGTGACCAGGGGGCTCTCTGGCAACCCTCTTCTGGTCCAGGATGGATCCCAGAGGAAAATGCTGGGGGGGAGGGGGGAGGATCAACTCTGGTGGCCGCTAACATTAATCTGGCAGCCCCGAGACTTTTAATGGCCAAAATAAAAGGGAACAGTTCACTTCTGATTTATTAAAAAAAAAGGGGGGGGGAAGGGGAGCCTCAGGAACAGATGGTTAGAATTTGACTTATATCATCTGGCTGTTCCACTGTACATAAACACAAGCCCACAGTATCTCCTGAGACACAGAAGTGGGTTAACTTATACTGCAAGGACGAATCACTTCCACTCACTTTAAAACCATTTAAGCCCAGGTCGCTGGTTCGGTTCCCAGTCAGGGCACGTATCCAGGTGGCAGGTCCCATCCCCAGCAGGGGGATGTGTACATAAGGCAACCAATCAGTATTTCTCTCTCACATCCATCTCTCTCTCTCTCTCTTTTCTCTCTCCCCCTCCACTTCCTCTCTCTCTAAAGTAAAAGCCTCCTAAAAATAAAATGAAATAAAACCATTTAAGTAATTCCGATATCATGTTTACATAGAGCCCAAGGATACTTATGTACCTGAGTTCTTTACAAAATTTCTGGGCTCAGATTCTTGACGACTTTCAGGAATTCTAATGCGGGGCTCATTTCAACGACTTATTTTTGGAAGCCGCGATGAGGAGTCATTTTCTCCCAAACAAAGACTCATTGTCTACAGGAGACAGCTCACAATTGTTCCCACCCTGGGTCCCTACCCTAAGCAGTTCCTGAGATAGGGACTTCTTGAGAGAAGCGAGGAAGCCAGGACAGAGCAGCGGCCAGAACCCACAGGCTCAGACCGCTGCATCGCGATGTCGCATCACGTGGCCACGGGAAGAAAGAAGGACCCCCCCAAAGCTTTCTCCCGTGTCTCCTCTTCCTTCTTCCCCAGCGAAGCTCAGGTCGATTTGAACTTCTATTTAAAGGTGTAGGTATTTTTCCAAATCAAAACGTTAGGTCATACTACCTACTATTAAAAAAAAATACTCTATTTCTTGGGGAGAGTGGCCAGCCTGGGGCCTGCAGGCTGGGGGCAGCTCCTGCATTGAGCGTCTGCCCCTTGTGGTCAGTGCACGTCATAGCAGCTGGTTGTTCTGCTGTCTGGTGGATTTGCATATTAGGCTTTTATTCTATAGGATTATGTAATCATATAATTGTGTAATAGATTTATGAAAGAAAGCCCTATGAAACAGCAATGGGTGAGTAAGTAACGGAGTAGGAATATTTTGATGAAAGTCATTTGCACCATGAGGACAAAAGGATGGGAATCTCACCACTATGATATCAAAACCTATGCATTTTTTAAAAAATATTTTATGATATTTTACAGAGAGGAAGGGAGAGGAATAGAGAGTTAGAAACATAGATGAGAGACATCAATCAGCTGCCTCCTGCACGCCCCCCACTGGGGATGTGCCTGCAACCAAGGTACATGCCCTTGACCGGAATCGAACCTGGGACCTTTCGGTCCGCAGACAGATGCTCTATCCACTGAGCCACACCGGTTTCAGCAAAACCTACGCATGTTTATGAAGCAGCTCCACAAGCACACTTAATCACAAAGTCCAAAAAGAACCAAAAACAAGCGATGTGAATAGAAGCAAAGCCCCTTTCCCAGAGAATGAGGCAATGAAGGAGAAGCACCACATGGTATCACTCGTTTGTGGGTCATAAAGAACATTATAAACTGATGAGCAAAGAGATAGAGACAGAGGCAGCAAAGCATCCAACAGACTGTCAAACTACAGCGGGAAGGTGAGGGAGAGGTGGGGGAGATAAGAGATCCACCGAAGGACTTGTGTGCATGCAGATCAGCATCACCAATGGAAACAAGACACTGGGGGGTTGGGGTATGCCTGGGAGGTGGGGGGGGGAGGGGGCAATGGGGAGATATGTACATATGTAACACATGAATAAAAAAAAATAAGTTGCAAAAAAAAAAAAGAATGCGGCTGCTGAGTCAGAAAGACAAGAATCACATGACCTCATTTGTATGTGGAATCTAATGAACAAATAAACTGCTGAGCGGAGTAGACAGAGGAAGCTCAGAGGGAAGGCGGGGGGCGGGGGGGTGGGGAGGCGGCAGAAATGGATCAACCAAAGAGCTTGTTTGCAAACAAGACAGTGGTGAGGCCTGGGGCGGGGCAGGCTAGAAGGGGCCGATGGGGGGAAAGGAGGGCATCTGTCATACTGTCAACAATAAAGATTAAAAAAAAGAAGAGCCCAGACCGGTGTGGCTCAGTGGATAGAGCGTCGGCCTGCGGACTGAAAGGTCCCGGGTTCGATTCCGGTCGGGGGCATGTACCTTGCTTGCAGGCACATCTCCAGTGGGGGGCGTGCAGGAGGCGGCTGATCCATGTCACTCTCTTATCGATGTTTCTAACTCTCTATCCCTCTCTTTCCCTCTCCCTTCCTCTCTGTGAAAAATCAATAAAATATATTTTAGAAGAAGAAGAAGAAGGAGGAGGAGGAGGAGGAGGAGGAGGAGGAGGGGGAAGAAGAAGAAGAAGAAGAAGAAGAAGAAGAAGAAGAAGATTGCTGAGTCAACGAGGCCTGTTTGTGTGCCACGAGACTGGACGCTGCAGCTTGGAAGACCGCCCTCAGTGGACCCGAGGCCTCAACGAGGGGTGGGGGGCGCGTTACCCAGCCACGTGCCCCACAGCGACCCCCCAGCGGGTCCATTCGTGGTGCCAGCCTGGGTCTTGCCGGGAAAATCTCAGCCTCCACTCCAAGTTTTCACTGAACCACCGCTCTACCCGCGCGGCCTGGCTGCAGGAGGTGGCCCCAAGAACCTCTGGTGGTTCCCCCAAAACACATGGCTGGAAGGAAGAAGCAAAAGGCCTGCGTTCGCCCAGCTCCCCTGGAGGGATGCGCCGCTGAGCACGCGTGTGCTGCGGCCACGTGGGCCGGTGACATCCGCTCAATGACAGGTCGCTGGGGTTCAGAACTCAGGCCTGCGTGAGCGAGGCAGGCCGCCCCCACCTGTGTGAGCCGGGGGCGGGGTGCCGGGAGCGGAGGCCCCTGTGAGGCCAGAAACCACGTAACGGGCGGTGTTCTCCTCCATCAGGATGTCTTCCCCGGCCCAGGGTCCTCCCGGCGTACTCGGACCCGCGTGGGTTCGGTTCCCGCCCCCATCCGTGCTGGAGTCGTTTTCCGCAAGCACTCGGCCTCCACAGCGGAAAACCGGGAGCTTGCTGCCTACAGCGACTGGGGCACCGTTACAGGAGCATCCGTGAGGAGCAGGGATGGATCCTGGACCGGCCGCCTCCTGCACGCCCCCCACCGGGGATGGAGCCTGCAGCCCCGGCCTGGGTCCTGACCGGGAATCGAACCGCGACCTCCTGGTTCCTCAGTCCATGCTCGACCATGGCGTGTGGGCTGGGCCATAAGGACTGTTTGATGTAGCACAGCGACACGGAAATAAATAGGGCCCGAAGAACCCCACGCGCTCACATGTCTCCCGCATGTCACAGTACATGCCCTGCAGGTAAGAATGTCTCCAGGCTGAGACCGGTGTGGCTCAGTGGCTAGAGCGTCGGCCTGCGGACTGAATGGTCCCAGGTTCGATTCCAGTCGGGGGTATGTACCTTGCTTGCGGGCACATCTCCACTGTGGGGCGGGCAGGAGGTGGCTGATCGATGTCTCTCTCTCAGATGTCTCTCTTTCATTGATGTTTCTGACTTTCTATCCCTCTCCCTTCCTCTCTGTGAAAAATCAATAAAATATATTAAAAAAAAAAAAAAAGAGTGTCTCCAGGTCAGCCCTGGCCCGTGTGGCTCAGTGAATAGAGCGTCAGCCTGCGGACTGAGGGGTCCCAGGTTCGATTCCGGCCCAAGGGCACATGCCTGGGTTGTGGGCTCGATCCCCATTGGGGATGGGGGGGTGCAGGAGGCAGCTGATCCATGATTCTCTCTCATCATTGATGTTTCTATCTCTCTCTCCTTCTCCCTTCCTCTCTGAAATCAATAAATATATATATAAAAAAAAAAGTGTGTCTCCAGCCCTGAAGACCAATGACAGCATCAGCTACCTCGGGAGCTCCTGAAACTTCTTATAAAACAAGCCCTCTGTGACCACATGGTAACTTAAGCTGGTGGTGACGACTCTTCTCGAAAAGAGGAATGAAGGGCAAAGTGCCTCGAACCTACCGGGCCCTCCACAAATGGTAACCCACGAACCCAAGGGTCGAGGGTTCGAGTCCAGTCAAGGGCACGTACCCCAGTTGCAGGTTCCCCACCCCAGTTGGGGCATGCGTGGGAAGCAACCGATGGATGTGGCTCGCTCCCATCACTATTTCTCTCTCCCTCTCCTCTCCCCCCTGCCTCTCTCTAAAAACCAATGGGAAAAATATCCTCCAGTGAGGACTAACAAAACAAAGCAAAAAAAGGAACGAAAAAGAGCCCTCAGTGGTGTGGCTCAGTGGATAGAGCGTCGGCCTGCGGACTGAAGGGTCCCAGGTTCGATTCCGGTCAAGGGCATGGACCTTGGTTATGGGCACATCCCCAGTAGGAGGTGTGTGCAGGAGGCAGCTGATGAGTGTTGCTCTCTCATCGATGTTTCTAACTCTCTATCCCTCTCCCTTCCTCTCTGTAAAAAAATCAAAATATGTTTTTTTTTAAGAAGAATGAACGCCAACCGCAGAGACGCTCCCAGCAGCCCCCTCTCCGTTTTTCCATAAGCAGACCCACGAGGAAGTGCTGGTTCACCCCTCCCAGGAGGAGGAGGCCGCTGACGTGGCCCATTCGTGGCCGCGCTGTCTTCCTGGCACGTATGTTCCCGAGATGAGGACCAGCCAAAACGCACCCAGCCAGTGGCCGCAGCCCACAGAGGATGACTCACTGGAACAAACTGGGGGGCACCCCGGCCCTCAGAAAGCAGGGAGCGGGGCAAAGGGAGGTGTACACTGTGAGGAGGTGCAACCTCTATTCTTGCATTAGTATTATTATTTAAAATACAGTGATACCTCGAGATACGAGTTTAATTCATTCCATAACCTTGAGGCGTGGGAAACGATGAGACGCTCGAGTCGCGGTAAACGGGTGGGTCGTGTGCAGCCGGCCGATCCGCGCGATGACTCCTATCTCAACTGTTGCTCGTGTTTCAAAGCAAAAATGCTCGCTCGACGGCTTTTATCTCAAAAATTTCGTATGTTAGGGCACTCGTATCTCGAGGTGCCACTGTATTTTTAGTGACTTCAGAGAGGGAGAGAGAGAGAAACATCAATGACGAGCGAGCACCGTGGGTAGCCTGCCTCCGACGGGGGATGGAGTCGGCCCCGGGCCTGTGCTCTGACCTCCCGATTCACAGGTCGGCATCAGCCACGGAGCCACGCCAGGCGGGTAGAAACCAAGGTTATGCGTCTGACAGCGAAAGAGCCAAGGAAGTGGACGCACTTCAACCCCCCGGTGGCAAACAGAAATGACCAACACCCGTCTCGGCCATTCCACAGCGCACGCCGTCAGCAAGCCACAGCGACCGCCCTCCCGCACTGGGATGCAGTCAGCGACAAACAGCACAGCTCTGCGCGATGACCGTGGTGACCGCGGTGACCACCACGGTGAGGCCATGCCGAGGTGACCACACGGTGAGAGGCAGGGTCACTAGGACGCACGCCTGAAACTAACGCGCGTTGTCGGTGACGGTAATTAAGAGAGCGTGTGAAAGATGCACCCGCCGTCTCCCCGCCCGCCCCTCCATCCCGGCCCTCTCTCCAGCCTCTCCGGTGGCCGCACGGTCCAATCCCCTCCCGCGCCAGGCACCCGCCCACGATCCGCTTTCACTGCAAGCACAGGGGAGAGCATGTCCCTCCAGACACACATGCTCCCGCAGCGGCTCGCACCTCATCGCTGTCACCGCCCGGGGAACACGCACAGCCCGTCTGCACCGGAGCTCCTCGCAGAGCGGAGCGGAGGCTGCGGCCCCCCTCAGGCAAGCAGCCCGGAGCCCGGAGCCCACGGCACAGGCGCCGCTCGGCGTGCCCCCCCCAACCATCCCCCCCTCAAGGCACACGCCCTCGCGGAGCGTGCTCTCACCTGTCTTGCCGGCGCCGCTCTCCCCGGTGATGAGGATGCACTGGTCCTTGTCTTGGTCGCGCAGGGACCGGTAGGCTTCGTCGGACAGGGCAAAGCTGCGGGGATGGAAACAGGCCGAGGGTCAGCTCCCTGCCACGTGGTCACCCCATGTAAGCACATGCAACCTTAGGATGCAGCTCCCTGGCACGTGGTCACACATGTAAGCACATGGAACCTTAGGATGCAGCTATCATGGAACCACATGGAACCTTAGGATGGAGCTCACCGTCACGTGGTCATCCCATGTCACCTTAGGATGCAGCTCCCTGTCACATGGTCATCCCATGTAACCAACCACATGTAATGTTAGGATGCAGCTATCATGTAACCACATGTAACCTTAGGATGGAGCTCACCATCACGTGGTCATCCCATGTAATCTTAGGACCCAGTTCACTGTCACGTGGTCATCCCATGGTTATCACATGTAACCTTAGGATGCAGCTCACTGCCACGTGGTCATCACATGTAAGCACATGTAACCTTAGGATGCAGCTCACTGTCACGTGGTCATAACATGTAGCCACATGTAACCTTAGGATATAGTTCACTATCACATGGTCATCACATGTAACCTTAGGATGCAGCTCACTATCATGCGGTCATTCCATGTAACCACATGTAACCTTAGGATGCAGCTCACTGCCACGTGGTCATCCCATGTAAGCACATGTAACCTTAGGATGCAGCTCACTGTCACATGGTCATCTCATGTAACCACATGTAACCTTAGGGCACAGCTCCCTGTCACGTGGTCATCCCATGTAACCACATGTAACCTTAGGATGCAGCTGTCATGTAACCACATGTAGCCTTAGGGTGCAGCTCCCTGCCACGTGGTCATCCTATGTAGCCACAGCCCCTTCAAGGCGGTTGATGTGCTTCTGATAGAGCGAGGAGTCTCCCCCTCCACTTCCTGCCGCTTCTTAAAGGTAACACCCGGCCTCCACTCTGCGCGCCCTGTCGCCTTTCCCACGCAGTCCCCGTGAACCCAATGGCACTGGTGTCTCGTCTCTCACGCTGCTGCCCGCAACGCACATGCTCTGTTTCCGGCCCTGGTTGTGAGCATCTGGCAATTCGGAGGACCAGGAGGGAAACGTCACATCGCACGTCCACACCCGGACCCCGCTGGCCCTTTCCGTAACAACCCACTGGGGTTCCAAATAACGAGGACACACGTGTGTTCACACATGAGGAAATGCCCGCAGTACCAAGCAGCTGCCACCACCATCACTCAGCTACGCCGGCCGGCGCCTCCGCCAGTGGCCGAGTGGACGGTCCCCCCGAGAACGGGACTGCGGCTCGGCCCCGGGTTCCATTCCGCTCCAGCCCCGGGGGCGGCAGAGGCCTCCGGGGGCCACCCCTCCCTCCTCCAAACCCAGGGGGTCCTGGCTCCCTCCAGCTTAACGGAATGACATGCGGACCACACGCACGTCAGAGGGAAAACTCCCGCACCTCCTACCTCGCTCTAAATTGGGGGATGGAGGAGGGGGGGAAAACAGATGCAGAGAAGCAGTGAACAGACTGTCGTGCTACAGCAAGGAGGCAGGGAGGCTGGGGGGATAGGGGGGCTGTAAGGGATCCACCGAAGGGCTTGTACGCATGTGTGTAAGCATGACCCATGGATACAGGGCATGGGGGGGG
>JAAGEH010000413.1:428707-439501 GCA_011751065.1 Lasiurus cinereus | reverse complement strand
GGATGATGGATGGATGATGGATGGATGATGGATGGATGATGGATGGACAGATGACGGGTGGTTGGGTGGATGGATGATGAATGGATGGATGGATGGATGGATGGATGGATATGGATAAATGGTTGGATGGATGATAGATGGATGATGGATGGACAGATGACGGGTGGTTGGGTGGATGGATGATGGAGGGATGGATGATGGATGTATGGATGTGTGTATATATGAACATACGTATGTATTTGCTCAGTGTACTTATTTACTCCTACCCAACCTGTAACAAACCTCCAGACCATCCCGCCACTCCCTAACTCAGCACTTCCTGACCCCACCTCTCAGCACCCCAAGTCCTCAAGCGTCAGCACAGCCCGTGACAGAGGACCGCTCGCACCGCTCCCACTGCCATGCGACACGATGGAGGGAGAAGGGCAGGGCAGGGTGAGGCAAGGCCGGGGCACAGAGGGAGGAGGGAAGAAAGGATTTACCTTTCCGCCAAGGGCACATTCAATGAGCAAGTTTATCGTCTGCTCCGGGAGAGCAAACACTAAAACAAGAATGCACAAACATGCCTAAGTCAAAACAACCCTTGTCCTCATTCTTCAGCTATCGCCCGCATTCCAGCACGGATGCCTGTGGATAAGCAAGCAGCGCCCCGGCAGACATTCCTCCGGTGGTTCCAGCGCCCAGTCTTCCCGGGGCGCGCCCGCCGGCCACCTCCCCGCCCCTCCCAGACGGGGGGATCGGAGGAAAGGCCCGAGGTCCGCAGCCCACAGACCACGGGTTTCATTCCCCAAGACAGTTCTACCACAACCCACCCCCGGAGATCCCATTTCAAAGAGCCGGGGAGGGGCCGCCGAGGCATCTGGGAATGTCTCCCCAGATAACGAGCGTGAAAGCAGGGCTGAAACCGCACCTGCAGCCGCATCTCCAGGACTCCCAGGGCCAGGGTCTCCTCTCGTCCTGGCCGTTCTTCTGGCCTCCTCTCCCCTGTGGTACTCCGGGATGTCACACCCACAGAGACACAGCGGCCCCGGTAACCTGGGGCCGTCCTGACTGTGGATGTACATGCCTGGCTCTGACTGGCTGTAAGATTTCCATCACGACCCACGATGTGTATGTGAGGACATATGCACATGCACAGGCATACGTAGGAAATTGGAATTTCACAGAACCCTAAGCCAGCGGTTCTCAACCTGTGGGTCGCGACCGCTTTGGGGGTCAAAGACCCTTTCACAGGGGTCGCCTAAGACCAGCGGAAAACACCTATTTCCCAAGGTCTGAGGAACACACACAGCTCCTCAGTGTAGCAAAGTGTAGCCATGTAGTTGACTGTTGTCCTATGAAGACTGTTACCCATGCTACACCACGATTCAAGACAAAATTTCATTTATTTGTCATTAGAAATAAATATTTCACAATATATAATTGCATATTGTTTTTGTGATTAATCCCTATGCTTTAATGATGTTCAATGTGTAACAACGAAAATACATCCTGCCTATCAGACATTTACATTACAGTTCCTAACAGTAGTAAGATCACAGTGATGAAGTAGCCACGGAAATCATTTTATGGTTGGGGGTCACCACCCCATGAGGAGCTGTCTTAAAGGGTCGTGGCCTTAGGAAGGTTGAGAACCACTGCCCTCAGCACCCTTACACATGCGATGCCCTAAGAATCTCTGTCTAGTTCTATGCATGTAAAAAGTTTTCTAGTGGCTGGTCCCTCACCCACGAAACGGCTTTCAGCACCAGCCCCTTCGCCTCTTCTGCAGTCGCCCTTCCTTTGCGACAAAAGCTGTGACCCTTCCCTCCAGCAAATAACCCACAGACAGTGCCACAGACAAGTCTGCACACCGCTGACATACCAGGCTAAGGACTCGCACGCACCGGAAGGGATGAAGCAATGGCCAAGAAGGGCAGAAAGAAAAGGGACGGAGGGAAGGAGAAAGCAAAGCCAACAGAGAAAGAAAAGAAGGGAGATGTGGTCAACGTAACCCTAAAAGTATAAAAACGAAGAGCTGCCAGAGTAAGCGCCAAATCAGAACAACCACGGCCAAAACAAGAGTGAGGACCAGGCTGCATACAGTTCCTCATGGGGTGGTGACCCCAAACCATGAAATGTTGCTACTGTGATGGATCGTGATGTAAATATCTGCATTTTCCGCTGGTCTTAGGCGACCCCTGTGAAAGGGTCATTCGACCCCCAAAGGGGTCGCGGCCCACAGGTTGAGAACCGCTGCTTTAGGGAGTTTTGAAACCTGCCCAAGGCCTCCCACTCGTGGCAGGGACATTGGAGGGGGAAGCGTGACTCTGTCAGGCTCCTTCGCTGCTCAACACGGAGACGTCACAGGTCACACCCAACACTGACCGTATCACTGTCCCAATGAACCCACCCAGGAACGGAGCTACCAGACCCTCATCCTGGGGACCAGGCAGCAGCCGCTGGAGAAAGCATCCCTCGAGGGCCAGCATCACGTGGGCCGGGAACCAATTCCAGCACGTCATAATGACAAGAGTTTCACCCAAATGTTGGTGAAGCTTGGGCGGCTCAACAAGGGTGAGCCACAGATGTAGTTTGCCTGTTGGAAAACGGCACTTCCCCCCAACCTGAATAGGATTGTCTGCTGCCAGACAGCTCAGGGCATGTTACGGCCTCCTGTGGGCCAAACATCTGAACAGCTGTAGGCTACTCCCCAAACTGACAATGCTTCGGTAAATTCTACGCTTTGACGTGTATGTCTCCACCTGGCCTTGGGACAAATTGTGTTAATAAAAAGCATGGGGTCCTTAGACAAGGGAGTCTTCAGTTCCTTTAGCTGAAGCTCCTCTGACCCCCCCAATGCCTTTCAAAACTATCTTTCGTCTCCGGACCCTTTCATCATCCACACATCAGCCCCTTTCTCCAGCATGCTGAGCCCTCTGTCACGCTGGGACAAGAACCCTGGCAACATGTTTCTCCCCGCTCGCAGCTCTTGCTCCCAGGGCCTGCTCCTCATTGGTCCTCTCACTTCCTGCTCCAAGCTGGTCTCCTCACACCGGAGTCCCCTCTCTGCAGCACATGGCCAGTGTGGCCTCTGCAGTCGTAGCTGCCCACACAGCTCCCCCGCTCCCTTTTCCCTGCGGTATTTCGGGGTTCTCAGTCTGAGGACAGACTCGAGCCCTGGACATTTGTGTGGGGTTCTTTAAGTCTCTGCTGAAGCCAAAACCGGTTTGGCTCAGTGGATAGAGGGTTGGCCTGCAGACTGAAAGGTCCCAGGTTCGATTCCAGTCAAGGGCATGTACCTTGTTTTTTGGCACATCCCCAGTGGGGGGCCTGCAGGAGGCGGCTGATCGATGTTTCTCTCTCATCGATGTTTCTAACTCTCTATCCCTCTCCCTTCCTCTCTATAAAAAAATCAATAAAATATATATAAAAAAGAAGAAGAAAAAAAAGTCTCTGCTGAAGCCACACATGCCTGGCCATGGGTCAGGAGCCACACCTGGCCAGATCACGCAACCGCGGCTGCCAAGGAGGCCACAAGCCATCGGTCTAGTCCGAGGAGGCAGGTCCCTGCCAGCCTATTATACCCTGGGTCCCTGGCTGGCGGGCTCCGCAGACCATGAATTAGAGAACTATATATGAGCTCGTGCCACGCGGACATGCCAGCTAAAAATACAGCCCGCAGCCTTCATTTCAGAGCAGGACAGGCCGCCGCCGCCCTGTCTCCACCGAGATCCACTCTGTAAGGAGAAAGTGGGCGGCTGCTCTCGGGACCCACGGGAACTCTGCACGAAGGCGCAGAGGGGCCTGGGTGACCGGGTGCCGCTGGCCGGCCACCCCGGAAATAACAGGGTGTGGCCCACGGAAGGCGGTCACGCAGCAGAAATGAGACCGGGACCATGAACCCCAAAATAGGCCGGGGCGGGGGAACAGGACAGGAGGGAGAGAGGCAAGGAGAGAAGCAGGCACAGGGAGGGAGATTGTAGTTACTAGAAACCTCAGTGTCTGAAACCTGGAAGAGGAGTCATTCTGAGCTTCCAAGTTTTTGGACCTACCATGTGCTTCTTCACGCCTACTAGGTGCCGAGCACCGGGCTAAGCTGCTGAGCATCAAAAAGAGGAAGGAGTAGAAACCGGTGTGGCTCAGTGGATAGAGCGTCAGCCTGCAGACTGAAAGGTCCCAGGTTCGATTCCGGTCAAGGGCATATACCTTGGTGGCGGGCACAAACCCAGTGTGGGGCGTGCAGGAGGCGGCTGATCGATGTTTCTCTCTCATTGATGTTTCTAACTCTCTGTCCCTCTCCCTTCCTCTCTGTAAAAAATCAATAAAATATATTTTTAAAAAAAAAGAAGAAGAGGAGACGGTCTGGGTAGCAGGACCAGCACTAGCATGAGAGCGGGTATTCCAGCCGCTGCCAGGGAACTCCAGTCCCTGCCAGACGCCCCTGAGCCGATGAAGGAAGGGCCCCTTCTCCTGAGACCCGTCCAGCCGGACACCCCGAGCACTGCCTGGGCACACCCCAGCAGGGGGCCAGCTAAGCCGGGCCCAACCCCTGACCCCTGACCCCCAGCGAGGTGACGCATGCACGTTACTGTCAGCTCTACGCACGCGTGGGGTAATTCATCACGCAGCGAGGAAACAGATGCAGCATCTTCACAACTGCCAGGGACCTGCGTTCTACCCACAGGTGGAGCGCTCATGGGTGCGCACACCAAGTGGTTTAGGGACCTCAGGGGAATGGGTGAGTGTTCGCCGTTATCATTTTTATCCCCTCTCAATGTTTGAAACCAACTGCATTGCACTTACAGTTCAGTCTCTTTCCTAAACACATCCACGCCCCTCCTGACGGGGACCCCAAGCCGAATACCTCTGAAGATCAACACCACCTTTACCAGACTGTCCACGACGTCCTCTGACGCCTCCCACCAGTTTAAGGTCCTAACGTTGGGCTCCTTCTGACCGCGTCTCTCCGGACGGCCCCCACGCCTGACCCCGCAGAGGGAAATAAAAAAGGACCGCTGGCCGAAACCGGTTTGGCTCAGTGGATAGAGCGTCAGCCTGCGGACTGAAAGGTCCCGGGTTCAATTCCGGTCAAGGGCATGTACCTGGGTTGTGGGCACATCCCAGGTGGGGAGCGTGCAGGAGGCAGCTAATCGATGTCTCTCATCAATGTTTCTAACTCTCTATCCCTCTTCTTTCCTGTCTATAAAAAAAAATCAATAAAATATATATATTTTTTTAAAAAAAGGACCACTGCCTGTTAGCACCGAAAATACCTCCTCGCCGGAGAACAGACACCCAGGTTCGTGCTGCACCCTGGCCGTGGGCCTATTCCTGCCCAAATTGCAGCCCTGCGGTTCCGCTGCCCAACCACAGCCCCGGCCGGTGCCCCTAAAAATGGCACCGCCTCTGTCACCTCCGTGACAGCCCGCCCACTCATCCGGCGGGGCGGGGCGGGTGGGGCGGGGAGGGGGAAGAACGTGTGGCACAGGACGGAGAGGAGGCGGAGAGCAGCAGCCTGGCCTGGGCAGGTCCCAGCCAGCAGGTCCCACCGAGGCAGGAATACAGCGGTACCTCGAGATACGAGCGCCCTAACATACGAGGTTTTTGAGACACGAGCCGTCGAGCGAGCGATGTTTGCTTTGAAAGACGAGCAACAGTTGAGATAGGAGTCATCGCTCGGATCGGCCGGCTGCTCACGACCCACCCGTTTACCGCGACGCGAGCGTCTCATCGTTTCCCACGCCTCAAGGTGACGGAACGAATTAAACTCGTATCTCGAGGTTCCACTGTACAAGCAAAGGGTTGGAACCCAGCAGGTCCCCACCTCCCCTCACCCCACTACACTCCCCCCCTCCGGCCAACATCCCTCGCTGATTCTCACTGCAGAGACCCTGCAGAGACCCTGTCTGGATTAACCTGAGGCTTTTTAAATATATTTTCTTGATTTTTTTTTTTTACAGAGAGGAAGGGAGAGGGATAGAGAGTGAGAAACATCGATGAGAGAGAGAGACATCGACCAGCTGCCTCCTGCACACCTCCCACTGGGGATGTGCCCACCACCAAGGTCCATCCCCTTGACCGGAATCAAACCCGGGACCTTTCAGTCCGCAGGCCTAGGCTCTATCCACTGAGCCACACTGGTTTGGGCGACTCGAGGCTTTTTAAACAAGAGCGTGCGCCCATCTCGGCGCCCAAAGACTGAGCATGCCCGGGGCAGGCGCCTGAGCATCTTTCACCAAAGCACCTGGCAGACCCACCTTATGGGGACCCTAACTCACCACTGACTCCTAAACATTACGGTAATCTTTCCTGGACGTGCAAAGCAGGCCTCTGACACCACCAGGAACTTACGATCCTAAAATATCACACCAACTCAGACTTCCTGACCTAGATGACCCCCACCTTTCAAGTCCGACAGGAAGCAAACCAGCCTCGCCGGCCTGGCTCAGGGGCTGAGCCGTCTGGGCCCAGGCCCTCTGCTCACGGAGCCCCCATCCACCACAGCTCTGAACCACGGCTGTGCTGTGTGCGTGTCTGTGTATGTGTGTCTGTGTGTGTGTGCGTGTGTGTGGCCCTTTCTATAGGATAAAACAAAGCCATGAGACTGCAAAGGAGATTAAAAGTAAAAAAAGGGCCGAAACGGGTGTGGCTCAGTGGAGAGAGCGTCGGCCTGCGGACTGAAGGGTCCCAGGTCCGATTCCGGTCAAGGGCATGCACTTGGTTGTGGGCACATTCCCAGTGGGGGACATTCGGGAGGCGGCTGCTCGATGTTTCTCATCGATGTTTCTGACTCTATCCCTCTCCCTTCCTCTCTGTACAAAAGCAATAAAATATATTAAAAAAAAAGAAAAGAAAAAAAAGTGAAGTACCAGACAGTAAACCATTGCAGATCATGCCGACTGGCCTCTGGCATCGGGTGAACAACGGGACAGCCAGCCCCGGGCGAAAGCGAAGCAGCAGTCTCAGCAAGAGCCAGACACAGGCTCCCCGAGGCTGCGCTGCATGGCGTGCCAGGCTGCAGAGGGTGATTGCCACATCTGCTGTGGAGCCCCGGCCGGTGTGGCTCAGTGGATGGAGCGTCAGCCTGTGGACTGAAGGGTCCCAGGTTCGATTCCGGTCAAGGGCATGGACCTTGGTGGCAGGCACATCCCCAGTTGGGGGCGGCGTGCAAAAGGCGGCTGATGGATGTTTCCCTCTCATCGATGTTTCTAGCTCTCTGTCCCTCTCCCTTCCTCTCTGTGAAAAATCAATAAAATATTATGTATTTTTAAGAAACCTGTGGAATCTCTTTTTTTTTTATTTACAAGGAGTCTTCTTTTATTTACAAAAACAATACATGCGTGACTGAACAAGCCCTGTAACGCAGACGTCTAGGAGAGAAACCTTTCCCTCTCCCACATCCCAACTCATCCCATTCCACCCCATCCCATCCCATCCCATCCCATCCCATTTCACTCTGGTACCCAAATTTAGCATCCTCATCTGCACCCAAATACACAAACGCGTGCACACATCCATAAACTCCCCCAATAACAAAAGGCAGGATGCTACCACGGACACGACTCTGTGACCAGAAATGATTTTCGGCTTAAAAAAAAAACAGAGGATGCCCGCGCTCCCACAGGGTGGGTGTCACGGTTCCGAGGTGAAGCCACACATCTCGAGGACGTGACGGCCCCAAAGCATCGTGGGAAGAAGAGCAGAAACGAGCATCTGGACGCAGGCGGCCATTTCCTGCTTTTGTTCTACCCCAGGGAGGGCATTCCTAAAATAGTTAGCAAATACGACAATGACGGAGGGCCCAGCCCAGACACTGCGTCGGCCCCGGACTCGGGTGAACACTTGGCATTTTGTCTCATTGTCCGTGGGCACAGCAAGTCGGGCACCTGAATGCAGGCCAGGCCCTGGCCTCCACCCCTCCTCCTTCCAGTCCGCCTGAATGTGCCCGCGATCGGCCCTGGGCCAGGGCGGCACGGAGCCCGCTATCTCCATCTCCCAGCGCGGCCCGGCCGCCTTTTGTGCGCGACCAGCCCTCTTTCAGCGGAGGCGGCAGAGCTCGGCGTTCCCACCCCGACGGCGGTCCCTCCGGGAAGGCGACACCGGCTCCCGGCCAGACCGCACAATGCCTCCTCCCGCGGGGCGGGCTCAAGCCCCTTCCATTCGCAGCCGCGTCGCACCTAACGGCTCTGGACGGACTCACAGGCCGGCTCTAATCAGACTCACAGGCCGGCTCCGGACGGACCCACAGACCGGCTCTGGACGGCCCCACGGACCGGCTCCGGACGGCCCCACAGACCGGCTCCGGACGGCCCCACAGACCGGCTCCGGACGGCCCCACGGACCAGCTCCGGATGGACCCTCGGGCCGGCTCCGGACGGACCCACAGACCAGCTCCGGATGGACCCATAGGCCGGCTCTGATCGGACCCTCGGGCCGGCTCCGGACGGACCCACAGGCCGGCTCTGATCGGACCCACAGACCGGCTCTGATCGGACCCACAGGCCGGCTTCGGACAGACCCACAGGCCGGCTTTGGACGGAGATCGGCCCGATGACCAAATTAATGGCCCAACGCGCAGTCTCCACACGTCTCATGTTGCCGTCCACGCCCCCCACCCCCACCCCCACCCCGAACCGTACCAACCCGCCACGACAAAAAGCGCAGCTCCCACCGGTGGCTCTCATTTCATTAAGAAGCGATCCAGCCAAAACCGGTGTGGCTCAGTGGATAGAGCGTTGGCCTGCGGACTGAAAGGTCCCAGGTTCGATTGCGGTCAAGGGCATGTACCTTGGTTGCAGGCACATCCCCAGCGGGGGGCGTGCAGGAGGCGGCTGATCGATGTCTCTCTCTCATCACTGTTCCTAACTCTCTATCCCTCTCCCTTCCTCTCTGTAAAAAATCAATAAAATATATTTAAAAAAAGAAAGAGAGAAAAACGATCCAAAGTTATCCTCCAAACGGGACGGGCTGCCTGGAAGGGTAAGTTCTGGGCGACATCAAATCGGTGGCTTTGCGCGTGTAATTTTTAAAACTATACCAGCTCCACGGAGGTCATAGCCGATCCTACTTGTACCCGCTGGGACCTCGCTCTCCTTGTATTTACTTCGATTTCCTCCTACTGTGCGTTCCCGTATTAACAGAAAAATATGCTGCACGCCCCAATCTTCCCATTCATCACAGACACAGGCGCAGCCTAAAAAGGGGCGAACTCAGAAGCTACACCCTCCCATCCCACCTGCCCCTCCACCGGAGCGGACGCAAATGCCCCTGCTTCGCACCCACTGCTGAGAAACTGCAGGAAAGTGCCTTTTTCACTCAGGTCTTCAATGCAGTTAAGGAACTCGAGAGTTAAAAGTAATCTTGTGCCGTCCTTTCTCAAGAATCTCGACAACGTGAAATGCCTCCCACTCGTGCATATATTTAGATGCTTTCATTTTTGTCCACGAACACTGTAATTCTGGACAGCAGGGCAAGACGCTTCCCAAACCTCTGAGGACCAGACACCTATTTTTGTCCGGTCATTTGCTCCCGCCTCCACGAACTACAAATGTCAAGACGATGCCTAGCCTTTAAAAATGTATTTTTTTAGCTGATCTTTAGAGAGAGAGAAAGGGAGAGGGAGCTAGAAACACTGATGACAGAAAACAACCATCAGCTGCCTCCTGCAGGCTCCCCCCCTCCCCCCACCACTGGAGACCGAGCCCGAAACCCAGGCATCATCTGCCCCGGCCGGGAATTGAACCGTGACTTCCTGGTTCAGAGCTCGATGCTCAGCCACGGAGCCACCCCAGCCGGGCCACAAGATTCCTATCTTTTCCACGGTCCACGCCCCGCATTCTCATGCGTAGCTCCTCAAAGATCGCACCAAGGCCACCAAGAAGATGCCTCTGGATTGCCAAACTTCTCCTGCAGCCCTGCCCCTCAGAGGGCAGGAAGTGGGTACCCTCCGCTGGCAGTCGGTGCCCCCCAACATCTGGCCCAGCCCCTGCACCCCGTTGGCACCCTGCACCCACCCGTGTACACAGACTCACATGACTCTAATCAGCGTTCCTTGTGTGCCAACCGAGCAAACACACAACTCTGGCCGCGGGTATAAACAAACACCCGTGGACTCTGATACACAGAAAAAAAGAGAGAAAGAGGGAGGGAGGGGGGAGGGAGAGAGGGAGAGAAAGAGAGAGAAGAAGAAGAAGAAGAAGAAGAAGAAGAAGAAGAAGAAGAAGAAGAAGAAGAAGGGAGAGAAGAAGAAGAGGAGGAGGAGGAGAGAAGAGAGAGAAGAGTCAGAAGAAGAGGAAGAAGAAGAAGAAGAAGAAGAAGAGAAGAGAGAGAAGAGGAGGAGGAGGAGGAGAGGGAGGAGGAGGAGGGGAAGAAGAATGAAGAAGAAGAGCCCGCTCTCTGCCACACCATGCCAAACCTCCACCCCCCGCCGGGCCCCGCGAGCGGACTCACATAGATCTCGCTGTGGTCGAAGCGCTTCTTGAGGTTGTGGATGAAAGTCTCCTCGGTGAGCGGCTCCAGGAGAACCATGTCGCCCACCCCGATCATGTTGTCCAGCAGCGACGTCTTCACCTCCATCTTGGCCATGGTCCCCGGCTGCAGGGGGACAGGACAGCGTCAGCGTCAGCGTCAGCGAGCGGCACCCTCTCGGCCGCGTGCCCAGGCCGTGGAGAGGCCACGGGCGGGCAGTGCCCGATGGCCTTCCCGTCTCGCCGATGTCAGGGCCTCCCTCCCAGCACCCCGGGGAGCGGCCTCCCAGGTGGCTACGTCCCCCTCACCCCCCTGGAGCCCCACCTGCCCACCTGCCGCCCCACA
>JAAGEH010000413.1:387836-400608 GCA_011751065.1 Lasiurus cinereus | reverse complement strand
GTCTGTGTCCCCCTGTGGTCTGTGTCCCCCTCCCTGTGGTCTGTGTCCCCCTGTGGTCTGTGTCCCCCTCCCTGTGGTCTGTGTCCCCCTGTGGTCTGTGTCCCCTGTGGTCTGTGTCCCCCTGCTGTCTGTGTCCCCCTGTGGTCTGTGTCCCTGGCTTATGCATCTGTGCATACAAAGCATGTGGCTATCTCTTCCAGCCCAGCCCTCCTCCCCGCCTTTTTAAAACATATTTGTGCTGAAATGTTGCCGAAACCGGTGTGGCTCAGTGGATAGAACGTCGGCCTGCGGACTGAAAGGTCCCAGGTTCGATTCTGGTCAGGGGCATGTATCCTGGTGGCGGGCACATCCCCGGTAGGGTAGGGGATGTGCAGGAGGCGGCTGATCGATGTCTCTCTCTCATCGATGTTTCTAACTCTCTATCCCTCTCCCTTGCTCTCTGTAAAAAATCAATAAAATATATTTAAAACATATTTGTGCTGAAATGTTGAATTCAATTGCGCCATTGAAATGGATGTCCTCCTGTTGGCCGCTTCAGGCACACCCGCCAAATGGGTATCTGGCTTGTTTTTCACTCAGCTTGTTCCGGTTCCTGCACATTATTGAACCGCACTTATTTCTGTTGTTCCTTTGACGTGATTCCACATGCCAGGACATAGACGGACTGGAGGAGAAGTGGGGAGCGCCCTCACCTCCCTGTGGAATTCAGGACCAGCCGCCCACCCAGGGCCGGTCTCCTCGTCCCCAGGAGGGAGGGCACCTGTCCGCACGGACGCGGCGGGTGAGTGGCGGATGACCTGACGCAGCGTCACCAGCCGTGCGGGCTCAGCCGTCCTCCCTGGTGGCTCTGGCTCCCTACGTGCTCCTGCCAGGAAAGGAGGTGCCACAAACGGGGCCAGGTTTAAGGGACTGGCTGACCTATATCTGGAGACTGTGGCTAAAAAGAGCCGAATCCAGGAGCAGACCATATATAGCAACGCCGCTCCCCCGGCCGCAGGCCGCCGGCTCTGGGGTTTGTCAGGTGCCACCGACGGGTTCGGAAAGGTGGCAGGTCCCCCCCAACCCCCGCACCGGGACGGCGTCGGCTTGGAACGCCCCTCATCCAGGACACCCACAGGTGCCCCTGCAGGTCCGCAGAAGGCCGGAAGCAGGGTGGTCTCAGCAAGACATGCTGAGTGGCAGGGTCCGGTGTCTTTTTCTGCTCTCCTCTGCACAAAACCCTGGGCGCTGAGTTTCTTTCATGGTTTACCGACCGGGAAGGCCCAGGACAGACAGGTCCTCCAGCTCATCCTGGCTAGGGCGGCTCCACGGTGTGTCCACCCAGCAGTTAGCACCCCTTCCCTGAAGGAGGGGACACTCATTCCTTCCCTTTGTGACCTGATTCTAACAAACACAATGGAGCAGAAGCGATGCTACATGATTTTTGATTCTAGGTTGTAAAGGGAAGTATAGCTTTTTAATATATATATATACATATATACATATATATACACACATATGTGTGTGTGTGTGTGTGTGTGTGTGTGTGTGTGTGTGTGTATAATGCCCTAGCCTGCTCGGCTCAGTGGATAGAACATCAGCCTGCAGACTGAAAGGTCCCGGGTTCAAATCAGGCCTGGGTTGTGGGCTCGATCCCCAGTGGGGGCGTGCAGGAGGCAGCCGATCCATGATTCTCTCTCATCAATGATGTTTCAATCTCTCTCTCCTTCTCCCTTCCTCTCTGAAATCAATAAAGAAATGTAAAAAAAAATAAAATATAAAATTATATATATATATATATATATATATATATACACACACACAATTTGTGTGTGTGTGTGTGCGTGTGTGTATATATTATTGATTTCGGAGAGGAAGGGAGAGAGAGCGAGAGATGGAAACATCAGTGAAGAGAGAGAATCATGGGTGGGCTGCCTCCTGCACGCCCCCTCCTGGGGACAGAGCCCACAGCCCGGGCCTGTGCCCTGACCGGGAACTGTGGTCTAGTTCACGGGTTGATGCCCAACCACCGAGTCTCACCAACCCAGGCCCGTGTTCCGGTCCTCAGTTATTGCACATCGCCTTGAGGGAATGAAGGGCCTTCTTGTTCTCAAACATCCATCTTTGTTTTCGCCTTCTGCCCTCTCCTTGGCCACCTACAGACCACGGTCACCCACTTTACCCACCCTTGGAGGCCAAACGCAGTTCTCACCTCTTCCTGACCATCTTCTCGAACTGAATCCTGCCTTTGTTACTATGGTGACCCATCTTGATGCCCCGGCCTTGTGATATCCTGCTAATTTGCTCCATTTCGTGAAATCTTTTCGGTCGTTTGCTTACAAATGCTGGCCTCTGCCGCCAAGGATAGGCCTCTAGATTGAAGGAATCACTCCGTTTGAAAGCATGAAAATAGGAATGCTTTCCAGAGATGTCTGTGTGCTCACTCCTCTGTGGGTTCCTTCATGTAACCCTCCCAACGGCCCAAGACGCTATGTTATCGGTACAGTGGTACCTCGAGATACGAGTGCCCTAACATACGAGATTTTTGAGATACGAGCCATCGAGCCAGCGGTGTTTGCTTTGAAATACGAGCAACAGTTGAGATAGGAGTCATTGCGCGGATCGGCCGGCTGCACACGACCCACCCGTTTACCGCGACTCGAGCGTCTCCTAGTTTCCCACGCCTCAAGGTGACGGAACGAATTAAATCGTATCTCGAGGTACCACTGTACTCTAGTTCCCCATTTTACAGGCGATGAAACCGAGGCGGAGGAAAATTAAGGCACTTGCTGAAGGCCGCACAATTGTAACGTGAGAGCCAGGAGGTGGATCTAGCGAGTCTGGCCTCAGGCCCCGCCTCTTACTTCAGAGCGAAAGGTACCACATCCTCTCACATCCATGAGCATGGAATCTGTGAGCTCTTTTTTCTTCTCTCTCTAGTCTTTGAAAACAGATACAGCCGAGACCGGTGTTGCTCAGTGGATAGAGCGTCGGCCTGCGGACTGAAGCGTCCCAGGTTCGATTCCGGTCGGGGGCATGGACCTTGCTTGCGGGCACATCTCCAGTATGGGGTGTGCAGGAGGCGGCTGATCGATGTCTCTCTCTCATCGGTGTTTCTGACTTTCTGCCCCTCTCCCTTCCTCTCTGTAAAAAATCAATAAAATATATTTTTTTAAAAAGAAAAAGAAAAAGAAAACAGATACAGTCCTCCTCTGTGTCCCCGTCAGACGCCAAAGCCCTCAGATCCTCAAGTTCCTCGTAGAAAACGGCCCAGTACTTGCCTGTAACCTGCACACATGCTCCGTGTACTTTGAATCACCTCCGGATGATCACGATTCCTCACTCCGAGGGGCAGTGCTGTGTAAACGGCTGTTGCGCCGGGCTGTGTAAGGGCCAAGGATAAGAACAGGACGTCTGTCCGGGTTCGGCACAGACACCGCCATCGTGGGCCCGGCTGTCCGTGCGTGTCAGCAACGCCGCCGCCGCCTTGCTTCCCAAATATTTCCAGTCGGGGAGGCTGAGTCCCAGGAGGAAGACGTGCCATGTGGGGGGCCATCTGTGTCGTCTGGCTGCGTTGGTACACACCTCCTGGTGCAGAATCGGGCTCCAAATGTAATAAGCACGGAAGGCGTATTTCTGAGCTTCATGCAAAAGAAAATCTTTTAAAAAAAAAACATTTTATTGCTCTTTTACAGAGAGGAAGGAAGAGGGATAGAGAGCTAGAAACATCGATGAGAGAGAGACATCGATCAGCCGCCTCCTGCACACCCCCTGCTGGGGATGTGCCTGCAACCAAGGTACGTGCCCTTGACCGGAATGGAACCTGGGACCTTTCAGTCCGCAGGCTGAGGCTCTATCCACTGAGCCACACCAATTAGGGCGAAAACCTTTTTATGTACTTAAAGAGTGCCTTAGAAATACATGGTTAATGCTTAAAACGTTATTGGAAATTCAAGTGAGGTATAAAAAAAAATATTTCAGTAGCCTTTTCAGCCTCCGGGACTCGGCAACAAAATCACCATTCTTGCTCTACGGATTTAAGAATGGGAAGGTGGAACGTAGCTAGGAGAGTGGATCTTGGACATTCTCATTACAATAGGAAAATAAAAAATGAAAAATGTTATAACTCAGCGCTGATTATTCCTCGGCTGCACCCACAAGCCATGCACACCAGGTAGTTCAGTGGGCCGGAGCATCATCCTGATGCACCAGGGTTGTGGGTTTGATACCCATCAGGGCACATATGAGAGTCAACCAGTGAATGCATAAATGGGTGGAATAACAAGTCGATGTTTCTCTCTCTCCCTTCCCCTAAAACCAATCAATAAATAAAATTTTAAATGTAACTGCCCGGCTGGTGTGGCTCAGTGGTTCAGTGTCAACCTATGACCAGGAGGTCATGGTTCCATTGCCGGTCAGAGCACATGCCTGGATTGCAGGCCTAATCCCCAGTGGGGAGCGTACAGGACGCAGCAGATCCATGATGCTCATCATTGATGTTTCTCTCTCTCTCTCTCTGCCATTTCCTTTCTCTCTGAAATCAATGAAAATATATTAATTAAAAATAAACAAATGGCCCTGGTTGGTTTGGCTCCACAGATAGAGCATTGGCCTGCGGACTAAAGGGTCCCAGGCTCGATTCTGGTCAAGGACACATGCTGGGGTTGTGGGCTCACTCCCCAGTGGGAGACATGCAGGAGGCAACCAATTGATGATTCTCTCTCATCATTGATGTTTCTATCTCTTTCTCCCTCTCCATTCCTCTCTGAAATCAATAAACAAATATCTTTAAAAAATTAAATAAATGGAGTAACTAGTTTGATGGCTAGGTACACTAGACTTATTGTGGTGATTACTTCACAATATAGTACAAATATCAAATCTTACATTGTTCACCAAAAAACTAATGAATGTCAATTATCCATCAATTAAAAAATAAAGTTAATTTCACTAATACAGCAGATAAATGAAAACAAGAATATTAGAGGATAAAAAGACTGATAGGATTTCTCCCAGGCTGGAAAAATCACTGAATCTTTTAGAAAGTAAAAAGACAGGAATTCGCGGAGACTGGTTTGGCTCAGTCCCAGATTCGATTCCGGTCGGGGGCATGTACCTTGCTTGCGGGCACAACTCCAGTAGGGGGCGTGCAGGAGGCGGCTGATCGATATCTCTCTCTCATCGATGTTTCTGACTTTCTATCCCTCTCCTTTCCTCTCTGTAAAAAAATCAATAAAATATATTTTTAAAAAAAGAAAAAAAGACAGGAATTGGAAGAGCTCCCTGATAGGGTATTTTATTGGTACTAGACTCTATGAAAATAAAAAAAAAACCTATCCTATCTAATATGCAAATTAATATGCAAATTAACCACCACTCTGCTATAGTCACAGGCCATGCCCACCACCCAATCAGAAGCGAGTATGCAAATTAACCCAACCAAGATGGTTGCAGCCACTGAGTGAGCAGAAGGCGTGGGTTGCCCCAGCAATGGAGGTAGCCAAGCTTTCTGCCTGCCCTGACCAGCCAAGGCCTCCACTCAAGGCTACAAAGTTTCAATGATAGAAGATAAATAAATCCCAACAAAAATGGCTGCGGCCACGGAGCAAACAG
The DNA here is from genome assembly GCA_011751065.1 of Lasiurus cinereus. Lineage (NCBI taxonomy): Eukaryota > Metazoa > Chordata > Mammalia > Chiroptera > Vespertilionidae > Lasiurus > Lasiurus cinereus. The sequence continues at coordinate 395,016 of JAAGEH010000413.1, read as the reverse complement.
CAGGCTTGGGTTGCCCTCGGCAATGGAGGAAGCCAACCTTTCCACAAACCCTGACCAGCCCAGGCCTCTGCTGAAGGCTACAAAGTTTCAATTGTAGAAGATAAATAAATCCCAGATACCAGGCCTCTGCTTGGGTCACCACAGGCCCCTCATCCAGGCCACCCCACGCCCCAAGGGAACCTCCACACTGATCCAGGAAGCCCTTCAGGGCAAACCAGCAGGCCCCCACCCATGCACCAGGCCTCTATCCTATCTAATAAAAGAGTGATATGCAGATTGACCATCACTCCAACACACAAGATGGCTGTCCCCATGTAGTCAAAGATAGCAACCCTCCTGTGGACACAAGATAGCCACCAAAATATGGCCAGCAGGGGAGGACAGCTGGGAGGGACCAGGCTTGCAAAGGAGGGCAGGTGTGGGCGATCAGATCATCAGGGGAGGGCAGTTGGGAGGGACCAGGCCTGCAAGGGAGGGCAGTTGGGGGTGATCAAGCCTGCAGGAGAGGGCAGTTAGGGTTGACAAGCCTGCAGGAGAGGGCAGTTAGGGGTGACCAGGCCAGCAGAGGAGGGAAGTTTGGGGGGACCAGGCATGCAGGGGAGGGCAGTTAGGGGCAAACAGGCTGGCAGGGGAGCAGTTAGGCATCAATCAGACTGGCAGGGAGTAGTTAACGGGTGATCAGGCTGGCCGGCAGAAGCAGTTAGGGGCAATCAGGAAGGCAGGTAGGTGAGCAGTTGGGAGCCAGCAGACCTGGATTGTGAGAGGGATGTCTGACTGTCCATTTAGGCAGGCTGGGCTGAGGGACAGCCCGCCCCCCTCTGCCCCCCACCATGTACAAATTTCGTGCACCAGGCCTCTAGTTCTTTATGAAAACATAACCATAGCAGAGCACTGATTTCTGGCAGTGAAACTCAAGTGTAATTTTTTTTTCTTCACAAAATGCATGTGTCTCCAGCTCAGAACACTGATCCCTCGAATAAATCACAGACCCACTGAGAAGTAAAAAGACATTCAAATGGCCCACATTGTTCCCCTGCCCGGCCAGTGTGCCTCCGTGTCATTGTGAATGTCAAGTGTTCCCGTGGCATTTCATAATTTAACATTTTGTCATTCCAACTAGTAAGAATAATTGTCTCTATTTCCTCTCAAGCTGTCGCACGTTAGCGCCGCTCTGGCCGACGCTTGCTGCTGGACAATACATCGATCCAGAAAACGACGAGGCATTCTTTCCACCTTTGTGATAAAGCGTTTTCACGTGTCTAACGAGAGCTGTGGCCTGTCACCGCGTTGCTGAGGAGACCCGCAAGGACCGGAGAAAACCAAATACAGTGGTACCTCGAGATACGAGTTTAATCCGTTCCGTCACCTTGAGGCGTGGGAAACGATGAGACGCTCGAGTCACAGTAAACTGGTGGGTCATGTGCAGCCGGCCGATCCGCGCGATGACTCCTCTCTCAACTGTTGCTCGTCTTTCAAAGCAAACATCGCTCGCTCGACGGCGTGTATCTCAAAAATCTCGTATGTTAGGGCACTCGTATCTCGAGGGGCCACTGTATGGCCCAGGAAAAGCCCTGGCCTTCTACCCCAAAGGAAGCAGCGGGCGGCAAGCCTGAGGTGACACCCTGTTTCTGCTTTCATCCCTACAACGGAATGCCCGTTCCCTGGAGCCGGTGTCACCATCGCCACAGGTGCGAGGAAGTGGAAATCCGCTGGAGAAAGAGAATGATTTATCTCAAAACCATTTTAACAGCCCGGCCGGTGTGGCTCAGCGGTTGAGCGCCCACCTAGGAACCAGGAGGTCACGGTTCAATTCCCGGTCGGGGCACAGACCTGGGTCGCAGGGCTGGATCCCTGGTGTGGGGTGCGCAGGAGGCAGCCGATCCATGATTCCCTCTCATCACTGATGCTCCTCTCTCTCTCTCTCCTTCTCCCTTTCTCCCTGAAATAAAAATATGCACAAACAACAAACACACAGCATTTCCACATACTAACAACCAAGGTAGCATGTAACCCGCATGTAGGGACCACTGACCCTGTAAACCAGCATGGACCTGGGAACCATCAGCCAGGGCCCGCAGCGGGCCCGCTCCCGGCAGCCGGTCCTCAGCCGGCCTCCTCGGGGAAAGAGGAGCACCCCGCGAGGACAGGCCGGACGTGTGTCTCTCCCGCGCTGTGTCCCCAGCGCCCAGGCACACTCCAGTGCTCAGCCAGCATCGCCGAGCCGTCCAGCCATTCCATCAATCGGTGCTGTCTTCGGTCAAGCGAGGCGCCCTGTACTCTCCGTCACTTCCAGATGGATCTCAGCGCAACGCTGCAGGCTCCCCACGGCAGGCCGAGCAGAAGGGGGTCCTGGCTGAGGGGTCCCAGTCACCGTCTCCTTCGATCCCGAAAAAGCAGGACCTCAGAGACCAGCTCCAAGCAGCCCACCTCCAAAGCACGCCACCACCGTGCCGCTGAGCGAAGGGAGCAGACACCCGTCTTAGACTCTGTCTCCGGGGTCCCCTTGCCAGGCCCCGACCTCCCCCACCCCACCCTCACCCACCCCCCACCCGTGGGTGCTTGACAAGCCTCCCTGACATGGTCCCCGTCAACGATGTCAAACACTAAACTGGAGTCTCTGTTCAGCCGGGGCCCTATGGCCTGCGCATTCTAACTTGTACTGACATCTTCTTCAGACAAACAACGTCCAAGTTTTGGGGTTGATAAACATGAGTTCTTTTTATAAACCAGGAAAAAACTAACAGAGCTATTTTTGTCTCAAACAAAACACGGAGCCGTGCAGCCTCTTGGGTCGTCCCTCTGAACCGGCCCCCGTGAGAACATAAATACTGCCGCTTCCTTTTCATAAATACAGCGTTTCTCCACCTTCCTGAGGCCGCCACGACCCCCCTTGAATCCAGGTCCTGGGGGGGTGGCGGCCCCCGGCCATCAAATCGTTGTCGCTGCTACTGTGCCACTGTCATTTTGCTGCTGTTAGGAATCGTCATGTAAATATCCGTGGTTTCCGACGGTCTGAGGCTCGACGGCAGCGGTTCTCAACCTGCGGGCCGCCACCTCCTGGTTCAGAGGGCGACGCTCCACCACCGAGCCGCACCGGCTGAGCGTCTTCATGGCACGCTCTTTCGTGGAAGAGGACCTTCTTCCTGTGTCCTGAGCCGGGGGGTGGGGGGGGGTCCCCCGGGGTGTGGGCATGTGTGGGGGGAAGGCCTTCCGCCGTGGGTGGGGAGGAAGACTGGGCTGTGATCCTCTGGAAAAGGGGGCGCTATCTGACCCAGCCTGCTGGCTGGCTGTGACGGCCGGCAGCGGAGAATGACTGCTGAGAAGACCCGGTCTGCCCAGGGCCGTGCGTCTCAGACCCGAGGGACAGGGTGACAGCCTTGCCTTCGGGCAGGAGAGAGAGTAACGTCAAGGTCTTGGGGTATGAGCTAATACAACAGATCAAGGGCACGGGAAGGGGGGGGGTCCGGAGGGAAAGCAGGGAAAGAGAAGGGGGTGCAGGGTGGGAAGTCAGGAGGAGATGGACACTGGAGGAGGGAGCTCCCTCCCATCGGCAGGAGCCGCTGCTCAGGCCAGAGGCTCAGGGGAGTACCCCGAAACAGCGGGCGCCGGGACAGCTAAACCCAAGAAGCGCAGAGCGGCCAGGAGGGCAGAAACAGCAGCCGGCGGATGAAGCCCACACTTGGAGGCTATCGAAGCGTGTTTAGATTTGATACCCCGTCTCCCTGAAAGTAAGACCTCCCCCGAAAATAAGACCTACTTCCCGTGTTGCCTCTCACTGTCATAAAAGGCCTCCCCCCTGAAAATAAGACCTCCCCAATCATCAGGCCTCCCCCGAACATCAGGCCTCCCCGGAACAGAAGGCCCCCGAAGCGACCGTCAGGCGTCTGACTCCTGATTTAGAGAGACCTCGCCCGGCCTGAACAGCTCCGGCTGCGCTGCGGCCCATCGGCGAGCTGGTTGGTTATGACAATGACTACCGGACCGTAGACAGGTCATACATTTCTTGTTTTTTTTGTTCAACAATAAATGTGTACCATCTTCTTCTTCATGAAAAAATAAGACATCCCCTGAAAATAAGACCCAGCGCCTCTTTGGGAGCAGACATGAGTAGAAGACACTGTCCTATTTTCGGGGAAACAGGGTGCATCATTGCTTCCTGTTGGTGTGCATGTAACTCCTTCCTGTCCACGGGGAACGGAACTCTCTTTCGAGAGACTTGGGGAGGATTCCAGAAAGCCAGGCCCTGCGGGTCCTCGCGTGGGGCGCGGAGGCAGAGTGCGCGGAGGCAGAGCGCGCGGAGGAGGCGAAGCAGCAGAAAAATGTGTGTGAAGGGGGGGGCGGGGGAGGAGGAAGCCCCAGGGATTTCTCCAGTCATCTTTGCTTACGGCTGTTTCAGATTAAGGCACTAATTTTGGACGGAGGGATAAATAAAGAACTTCCTTGAGAAGAGACCATTGCTCAGAGGACAGCACTGCCTGCAGTAAGTGGGGAGAGTCTGTTCACACTCACACCTGGCCTGCAGTAAGTGGGGAAGGCCTGTTCACACTCACTGGCCTGTAGTAAGTGGGGAAAGTCTGTTCACACTCACACCTGGCCTGTAGTAAGTGGGGAAAGTCTGTTCACACTCACACCTGGCCTGTAGTAAGTGGGGAGGGTCTGTTCACCCTCACACTGGCCTGTAGTAAGTGGGAAGAGTCTGTTCACACTCACACCTGGCCTGTAGTAAGTGGGAAGGTCTGTTCACACTCACACTGGCCTGTAGTAAGTGGGGAAGGTCTGTTCACAATCACACTGGCCTGTAGTAAGTGGGGAGAGTTTGTTCACACTCACACCTGGCGGTAGTAAGTGGGGAGAGTCTGTTTACACTCACACCTGGCCGGAAGTAAGTGGGGAAGGTCTGTTCACATCACACCTGGCGGTAGTAAGTGGGGAAGGTCTGTTCACACTCACACCTGGCCTGCAGTAAGTGGGGAACGTCTGTTCACACTCACACCTGGCGGTAGTAAGTGGGGAGAGTTTGTTCACACTCACTGGCCTGTAGTAAGTGGAGAGAGTTTGTTCACACTCACACTGGCCTGTAGTAAGTGGAGAGAGTTTGTTCACACTCACACCTGGCCTGTAGTAAGTGGGGAAGTCTGTTCACACTCACACCTGGCCTGTAGTAAGGGGGGAAGGTCTGTTCACACTCACACCTGGCCGGAAGTAAGTGGGGAAGGTCTGTTCACATCACACCTGGCGGTAGTAAGTGGGGAGAGTTTGTTCACACTCACTGGCCTGTAGTAAGTGGGGAAAGCCTGTTCACACTCACACTGGTAGTGTCCATGTGTTTGCAACAAGAGCCCCCCAACGTGCACTATTTTCCTTCGCATGTCCTGTGGGTCTGCTCGTGTGTTAAATAACCATCACTTCCTGGATGCAAGTGTCCTTTTACTTTTTTAAAAAAACACATATTTTCATTGATTTCAGAGAGAGAGGGAGAGAGAGAAACATCAATATGAGAGAGCATCATGGATCGGCTGTCCCCTGCACGCCCCACACTGGGAATTGAGCCTGCCACCCGGGCCTGTGCCCTGACTGGGAATTGAACTGTGACCTCCTGGTTCACAGGTCGATGTTCAACCTCTGAGCCACGCTGGCTGGGCAACGCCTGTCATTTTAGAAACAGCAAGCCCGGCGCCCCCGGAGTCCACCCGACACTCCGCCCTGCGGGCTCCGCTGGGCGTGTCTGCGAGGTGGTCGGCGGGGCAGAGCGTCTTGGCCCAGTGATGAGGGTGGCAGCAGAAGGTCCTGTGGGAATGGGTGACCGTTTTGAAGGAGGCGGTTGTTGGGGGTCAGGTGGTGGGAGTGCGGGCCACGCACAGCACACCTGAGCCGGGGGCCGGGTTTGCACAAATCCCGCTCGACCGGCCCTCGCTCAGCGGCACGCGGACGGCAGCAGAACGCCTGCCCGAAGCTCTCAGTGTCTTCCAAAGCCCTCTAGCCAGCAGGAAGGCCTCGTCGAGGAATGGTTTTCGTTATCTCTTCTGTTTCCTGAGCACCTGGAAGAGAATATCGCTATGGGGGAAACTCCCATTTAATACTCTGTCTCACGGAAGCAGCCATCTTATAAAAAAAAACACACCTGCTGTTTCAAACGTTAACCCTGGTATTTGGCTTCTGTAAACGCTTGCCTGCTTGAATAATAAGGAAAATGAGACTCCTCCCACTTCAGAGAGGCCATTAAACCTTCCCCGGACAAAATCATCAGGGCTGGCAGCAGGCCAGGCCTTTGTTAGAGGTCTCAAGGCCCCAGCACCTAGGGGCTCTTTCAGAACTTGCAAAAGGGGCCGGAAATACCCCATATTTGGGAGACAAAGAAGGTAAAGACATAAAAATACGGAAAATTTCTCTATGTTGGGGGCCCAGAATTTAAGAGACATCGTCCTCTGGGCCCGTGTGTAAGAAATGTAGCTCCATCTCTCTAAGTGTGGCTTGGTTCTTCTCCGGTTTTCTGTAACATTATCAGCAGAGTTATTAATAGGAAGTAGTTCGAGGCCACCATTCCTGCTAATGCCTCTCCAGCACAGAGCCCATGGAACGCTGACCTTCTTATGTGGATTTCCTAAAATAGTAGCTTCAGTCCTACCTTTTCAAATGCCGGAACCATGCTGTTTCTGAAACATGTCTTCTTAGCCATTCTGGTTGTCACTTACAGGCCACATTTCTCAAGCTCGTGGAAATATGGGTCCACGTGAAGGGAGAGAGATGTTGGCACACCACAAGCCTGAAAGACCATTCCGACCTTCAGATGTTTTCCCATCAGCCAAATCAATAATCAATGAGTTATTAGCCTCGTGGTTCCTTTCTCTTTACCTCTAAAGCTCCTTGAAAAGGTAGTTGTTATACCCGATTAGAGGCCTGGTGCACGAAATCCATGCATGGGTAGGGTCTGTAGGTCTGGCCCGTGATCAGGGCCGATTGGGGCCTTCCAGCTGCTGGCCAGGGCCTTCCTTCCCCAGCTTCTTCGTTCTGCGCCTCCTCCTGGTGGTCAGCACACGTCACAGTGAACCACCGAACTCCCAGTCTCCTGGTCGAACTCCCAAGGGGACACTTTGCATATTAGCCTTTTATATAGAGAGATAAGTTTCCAAGTGCCCATGATAAGCCAGGCACTTACTTCATTTCAGGCTCACAAAATCCC
>JAAGEH010000413.1:349666-383064 GCA_011751065.1 Lasiurus cinereus | reverse complement strand
AACCTGGGTCTGTGTCCTGACCAGGAATTGTACCCACCATCTGGGTCTGTGCCCTGATCAGGAATGGAACCACTATCTGGATCTGTACCCTGACCAGGAATGGAATCCACAACCTGGGTCTGTGCCCTGACCAGGAATTGTACCCACCATCTGGGTCTGTGCCCTGACCAGGGATGGAGCCACAATCTGGGTCTGTGCCCTGACCAGGGATGGAGCCTGCCACCTTTTGGTGACCAGGAGGACACTCCAACCAACAGAGCCACCGGCCAGTGCCGTAAGTACTTCCTGAAGAGCTCCTCTTGAACATCTGTGAAGCGCCTCAACTCAGAATATCCCGAACTGAACCTTGAACTCCCCTCGCCCCTGCCCTTGTCCGGCGCCCTCCTCCAGCTGGGTAACGCCAAGCCCGTCCCCCTCCTGTTTCAGCAGCCACACCGCCGATGCCCACCTAGCGTCCCTCAGAGCATGCCTCGGGCCACGCTGGCGCAGGCCGCCATCGCCGCTTGGCCAACAGAACACAGAGGCCTCTGTCCCGGTCTCTCCCAAACCAGCCTTCCCTCCCCAGCCCGCTCCTCCGTTCCTGTCCTAACAAAGGTCTTCCAATGCACGTCTGAGCATGTCGCTTTGCTAGCAAACTCCTCCCCTGCTCCTCTTGCCCAACCGGCAGCCTCTCCAGCCTCCAGCCTCTCTGCCCACTCTGGCTTCCTCTCGGCCATTCTGGAATGTTCTTCGTTGTCGGAATTGAGCAAGTTCCTTCCCACTTAGGGGCCTCTGCAAACGTTCTTTCTTCTGCCCGGAATCCGCACCCGCCCTCTGGTTGGCGAGTGGCCTGACGACCTCTCACAGCCACTTCTCCGAGCCCTGCCCTGCCGCCCAGACCGACTCCGTTCCGCCGGGTCACATTCCTGCACACCTGGGGCTCTGCACATTTGCACTGCATTGCATGTGTGTCATTGCTAGTTGACGGTTTCTTCCCCTCATTAGATTTTTTTAAATATATTTTATTGATTTTTTACAGAGACGAAGGGAGAGGGAGACTTAGAAACATCGATGAGAGAGAGACATCGATCAGTTGCCTCCTGCACGCACCCCACTGGGGATGTGCCCGCCACCAAGATACATGTCCTTGACCGGAATTGAACCTGGGACCTTTCAGTCCGCAGGCCGGCGCTCTATTCACTGAGCCACACCGGTTTCGGCTCCTCGCTAGGTTTTAAGCTTCCTGGGGGCAGTGTCTGCCCAGCTCGGCTCTGGGGCAGCAGCTACTAGAAGTGACTAGCTCACTGGAGAGGCTCTCTGTTTCTTCCCCCAATGACCATCTAACATCTACACCGAGTGGCCAGATCGTGGTGATCTCTGAATGCACCATCATCTGGCCACTCAGTGCACTTCTCCTGAGTCCCTCATTGATTTGATATCAAAGACACTATAAATCGTGCATCTGATCAGCTTTCCCCTTTGCAGTGGCCAATCGAAAGCTCAGGACAGGTAGGTGGTTGAGCTCTAGCAAAGTCTAGAATACTTTGGTATCCATCTGAGATCCAAATCCACGGAGTGGTCAGATTATTACGCATTCAGAAATTCTCATCATCTGGCCACTCAATACCTCATTGATTCGATATCAAAGACACTATAAATCGTGCACCCGATCAGTTTCCCCTCTGCATTGGCTGAGAGAAAGCTCAGGGCAGATAGGTGGTTGATCCCCAGCAGAAGTCTAGAATACTTTGGTATCCATCTGCGATCACTTTTAAAAAAAAAAAAACTCTTGCTGTGCCGAAACCGGTGTGGCTTAGTGGTTGGAGCGTCGGCCTGTGGACTGAAGGGTCCCAGGTTCGATTCCGGCCAAGGGCATGTACCCTGGTTGGAGGCACATCCCCAATAGGGAGTGTACAGGAGGCAGCTGGTCGATGTTCCTCTCTCATCGATGTTTCTGACTCCCTATCTCTCTCCCTTCCTCTCTGTAAAAAAAAATCAATAAGATATATTTAAATAAATAAATAAATACCCTTGCGGTCCAGTTGTTTTCTGATCCAACAAGTTGGACCAGTTTCCAGGTCTAACGGGTCCAGCACAACAGGCTCCGGCCGGCGCAGGCCGCGTCCCAGCCTCCCTGCCTGCCGCGTTGGCCTCACCAGGTCAGCACGAGGACTTCCTTCTGCAGCTGCTCACGCCCCCTCCAACCAGAGGCAGGTCCCCAGCAACCACAAATGACAAGCTAATTGCTCTGGGCGCAATAAAACTGGCTAATGCAACATCTCATTTTACAGCTACAAACCTCCCCTCGGAGGACAGCCTCCAATTAACTACAATTTGCAAAAATTGCTCCAATCGCTGGGTTTTAAGAAAGCGACTCTGAAAGCAACGGCCGTGTTCTCTGGACAAGTCAGAAGAAGATGGGTGAGAGGTTGGCGTAGACACAAATCGGAGAGAAGTCTGGGTGTGGCGCCTTGAAAAAGCAAACGCACCCCTTCCCGGCCTGCTGGGAAGGACCTGTGTGTGGAGTTAAAAACCAAGATCTGCCGAGACCGGTGTGGCTCAGTGGATAGAGCGTCGGCTTGCGGACTGAAGGTCCCGGGTTCGATTCCGGTTGGGGGCATGTACCTTGCTTGCGGGCACATCTCCTGCACTGTGGGGCGTGCAGGAGGCGGCTGATGGATGTCTCTCTCTCATCGATGTTTCTGACTTTCTATCTCTCTCCCTTCCTCTCTGTAAAAAATCAATAAAACATATTTTTAAAAAAACAAAAACAAAAAAACAAGATCTGAGCAGCCGCTTAGTAGGACCAGAAAGTGCCCCAGCTTGCATGCCACTCAAAGGAACACTTTGCTGACTTACCCTTAAACTCGTACCCAGGAAGGAAGGGTACGAGTTTCCTTTTCCCTGTTGCCTGGCAACCACAGGGACCCACCAGCACTGCAAGGGTCAAAGTTCCAGCTATTTATGTCAATAAAGTAAACAGTTTTCTGCTTCTGTATTGGAGATGTCAGAGGGCAAATTTCTAAAGAAGCTCTTCCTTTATCTCTCTCTCTCTCTGTCTTTTTTTAAAAAAAAATGTTTTCATTGATTTTCAGGGAGAGCAGAAGGTTGGTGGAAGGAGGGAAATAGACCGGCTGCCTCCTGCCCACCCCTGTGGGGGATGCGCCCACAACCCAGGCATGTGCCCTGACCGGGACTCGAACTGGTGACCGCAGCTCCACCAACCGAGCCACACCGGCCAGAGCAGCCAGGACAGGACCGACAGGGCCCACAGGAGGAGCTGCTTAAAGGTCGGGACAGGGCCGCTGCCGCACGTCGGAAGGAACTGGATTGCTTCCTGGAAAATGGAGGTGAGCGGATGCCCCAACCGTCCTCTCCTCCAAGTGTCTCAGGGGCAGTTGCGATGGGTGATGGCCCGGCTCGCTCCCTCCCCAACCACCATGCTCCCTGTGCTCGCCCCAGGCATCGGAAGGCAGCGACTTCTCCCTGAAGGAAGAATTCAGAGACAGGAGCCTCCATCTGCCTCGGGCTGCCAGGCGAGACTTCTTGTCTAAAACTCAGAAATGGACTGGCGGCTGCTGGAATCCTTTCCCAGCCTGAAGCCTCGGGGCTTTCAGCTACCGGGTTCGCTGTCTTCTTGGTGAGCTTGTCGGGAGAAATTCAGAAAAAGCGTTCCCGAACCAGGAGACGTGGCCTCGCCACCCAGCAGCCCCTGCAGCAGCCGGGACCGATGTCGCCCAGAGGAAGACGTGTGTGTGTGTGTGTGTGTGTGTGTGTGTGCTCCTCCTCATCAAGCAGCTGGAACCGCCGGGAACCGAAGATTCCCCCCAAGTTAACCTCTCACCCCATGGCGATGGGCATCTTTTGGAGACCGGAACCAGGGCTGTTTATAGAGCCGGCCCCCGGGTGCCCGACTTGCAGTGGCTTTCTCTTCGTTTTAACGTCGCTGGTGAAAGGAAATGGACTCCCCTCCATCTTGTCCTCTAGGGCTGGGCCCCCTGCCTACACCCCCTCCCTTTTCTGGGCGTGGCCACAGGGGTACCAGCCATGTCCTAGCTTCCCCGACCACCGCCCGAATGGACCAATGAAGCTCCAGGAACACAGCGAGGGTCCTCATGAGGCTGAACCACAGAAAGACCCCAATTCAAGTGACCAATCTCTGTCACCCTCATCACTTTCCCAAGCCCCCTCCCAATTATCCTACCCCATGTAACTCATTGTTCCCGCCCAGCTCGCTCTCTCGCCTCGCTGCTGCGCCAGAAAGAGGCTGAGAGCCACACCCGGGTTTGAATAAAGACTCTTTGCTTTTGTATCGGAAAAGGCTCCTTAGTGGTGGATTATTGGGGACCCCGAACTCTGGGCATAACACTAGCAGGTCCTCGTGTTCCTGCCTGTGATTCTGGGGTCTGCAGAGGAGCTGGGGCGGCGGGGGTGAGGGTGGGAAAGGGAGGGGGAGGGCAGAGGGGGTTTCTCAGGACATCAAGACCCAGGCCGGAGCCCAGCACCATCAACCCGACAGCTGAGCCGATCCCTGGTCAGCAGAGAACAACAGCTACTCCTGGTGGCGAGGCCAGTGGCTGCCAAATGCCTATCTTTCATGCTCATCTTCATCAGGACCCGGGAGGAAGGGATCCATCCCCCCTCTGAAGGTCGGAGCCAGAGTCCACGAGAAGGAACTTGCCCCAGGCCTCAGGACCAGCCGGTGGCGAGATCCCGCTAGGACCCAGGCCTGCCTGTGCGTGCCTGGCGTCCCTGTGGCTATCTGCTCTGGCCCGGGGCTGCCTGGCTGAGGCGGTGCTGGCTCCAGCACCAGGTCATGCACGAGGTCACCCCATCCATCTCCTGGTTCCACGACTTCATTATCTCTCCCTCGTGAAGAGAGCTCGTCAGTTACCCCGGCAACAGGGATGCTGACATTAGCAACCGGCTGCCTGGCTTCCCGCCCTCTCTGTCCACCTCCAGCTGAATTCCTTCTGCCTCCGCCTCCAAGCCTGCAGAGCTGGGGCTTCGTAATTCCCACCGTAAGCACCCCACCTTCACCCAGCCACCTGGGCCTGCCGTTACCGTCTGGAGGGTGTGGCCCAAGGACCTTCTGCAATAGCATCACCTGGATGGCGGCCGAAAGGTAAATGCCTGCAGGCCTCGCCGTGGGGGCCCGTGTCACCCATCCTCCAGCCACTTCCAGGCCTGAGGGAGTCTGAGGATGCTCTGAGCCGAGGAGCTCGGCTTCCTGGACCCAGAACACGGCTTCTCAAAGGGAGCCTGCAGGGGAACCCCTGGGAGTTTGTCAGAGTGGGGGGCTGGGCCCCCTCTCCGGGGGGCTGGGTCGGTCTGCCCGGAGGAGGAAGGGAGAACGGGCATCTCGAACCAGTGCCCAGTGTTGTGGACCGTTAGACAGACGGGAGCAGAGCGAGGACGCTGGGCCAGGGACAGACACTCACCGGGCACAGAGGCCCAGGGGCCTGGAAGGGGCAGAGAGAGGAGGATGGGGGCGGGGAGCAAGGACGTCGCCCCAGGGTGCCCCTCCTCCAGAGCACATCACTGGCCAAGCCGGTTGGACCCCTGCCCTTCCCCCCTCCCTCCCCCCCAAGATAACATCGAGAGGCCTCGTCTGGTCTGCGTTTCAGCTCCAGGCCCCGAGAAGCCGCAGAACCGGACCGGTGACCCGAGGCCGCCTCAGGACCAGCTGCCCTGCCCCGTGACCCCTGCCCCGGCGCCGGCCAATCAGTGGAGACCACGACTGCAAGAGCACCCCTGGACGCTGATGGACGTTCTACCGAGACCCTCCCCCTGAGAGCACCCCCAGGACCCCCACCTGCAAGAGAGAGAGAAATGTGCTCGGCATGGAGGACCAGTGAGCTCCCTCCCCCTGCAGGGGAGCACTCCCGCACCAGCCCCCCTTCCCTCTGAGGCAGCGGTTCTCAACCTGTGGGTCGCGACCCCTTTGGGGGTCAAACGACCCTTTCAGAGGGGTCGCCTAAGACCATCGGAAAATGCAGATATTGACATCACGATGCATCACAGTAGCAACATTTCATGGTTGGGGGTCACCACCCCATGAGGAACTGTATGCAAGGGTCGCGGCCTTAGGAAAGTGGAGAACCACTCCCCTGAGGGGCCCAGGAGACCTGCCACCAGGGGAGCCACGGGCAGCGGCAGCTCGTCCCAGGCTCCCCCACCCCCCGACCCTGCCTCCCAGGCCCCTCTGCCCTGACTCCCCGAGAGCCAGAGCGGCCACCCGCTCCCCTCTGCTCCCGTGTCCTCCCTTGTTTCCTGTCCTCAGTGTCCGCTGCGGCCAGTCCCTTCCTGCTGCCTCCCTGTCCTTTGTCTCTTGACGGGAATCTCTCCCCTGTCTCATCAGGAACACGAGGCGCTGGTCTGGCAGGAGCCACACCTGGAGTCCCACTCACTTACACAGTCGTGAACATCAGCCTGCATCGCCCACGCTAGGTTTTATTTTATTCATTTTTTGTTAATTCCCACCCGCGTGGAAGAGCGAGGGAAAGACAGAGAGAAACAGGGATGTGGGAGAATCACATCGATGGGTTGCCTCCTGCACGAGCCCCGACCAGGGTCCTGGGCCAGGGAGGAGCCGGCAGGAGCCCTTTGGTCCGCAGGCTGACGCTCTATCCACTGAGCCAGACCAGCCAGGAAACTCCTTTTCCTGCCTGGAAACTTCCAGGGCAGCGGTTCTCAACCTGTGGGTCGAGACCCCTTTGGGGGGTCGAACGACGCTTTCACAGGGGTCACCTAAGACCATGGGAAAATGCAGATATTGACATCACGATGCGTAACAGTAGCAACATTTCATGGTTGGGGGTCACCACCCCATGAGGAACTGTATGCCAGGGTCGCGGCCTGAGGAACGTTGAGAACCACTGCTCCAGGGACACCTGGAACTTCCCAGCCCTGATTTAAGCGATTTTGCGAACATCGGGGCCACAGCAGACTAGATCCAGCCAGCCTGGGAAACAGACGGATGATTTACCTGTTCTTCCCAGAGGACAGTCAGACATTCAGGGGAGTGCAGACGGCATTGGCCTGGAACAAATGATGACACTTCTCAGCGAACTGCCGTTTGCGGAGCTGAGAGCCGTCGGGGACTGGAGATGGTGAGAGCCGGGTCTCTTCCAGCAGGAAGCTATGTGCTAGGGCAGACCCAGCAGAGCAAGATCACACTTTCTGCAGAAGCACGGGAGCGAGTCCTGGCCTCCTCGTTTTTATTGCCAGAGGTGATGGGTCAGCACCTGACTCCATCCACTCTGGGGATCCCTGGGGAGGGCGGAGTCACGGCCAGGGGCCTGCAGGCTGGGCACAGCACAGCCCGGGGACCGTTTGTGTAACCTGGGGTCACGCTGCCCAGTGGGCCTGGGAAGAGGGCCCCATGCTCTCTGGAGCAGCGGTTCTCAACCTGTGGGTCGCAACCCCTTTGGAGGTCGAACGACCCACTCACAGGGGTCGCCTAAGACCATCGGAAAATGCAGATATTTACATCACGATGCATCACAGTAGCAACATTTCATGGTTGGGGGTCACCGCCACATGAGGAACTGTGTGCAAGGGTCTCGGCCTCAGGAAGGTTGAGAACCACTGGCCTAGCACGTCTGTCCCGCGTGAAAGTCCAGGCGTGGTCACGGTATTAGGTCCTGCTGGTTGGAATGCCATGCTGATCTGTGGTAAGGACCATTTTCTTGACGTGCCTTTACATTTCAGTACTGTATTCATCTTATTTGGCCAGCATTTCAACGAGACATACATTTGTTTTCTCCCCTACACAAGGCAAAATTAAAACAAAAAGAAAACACGAAATGGGAGAGAACTCCACCCCTCAAGCTCCAGCCTGGGAGACAGTAAAAATACAGGCATGGCCGAAGCCGGTGTGGCTCAGTGGATAGAGCGTCGGCCTGTGGACCGAAAGGTCCCAGGTTCGATTCCGGTCAAGGGCATGTATCTTGGTGGCGGGCACATCCCCAGTGGGGGCATGCAGGAGGCGGCTGATCGATGTCTCTCTCTCATCGATGTTTCTGACTCTCTATTCCTCTCCCTTCCTCTCTGTAAAAAAATCAATAAAATCTATTTTAAAAAAAAGAAAATACAGGCATGATGCCTTCCCTGCCCCAGTTCCTGGAAAGTTTCCGTTCTTCCGTTCAAATCGGGTGAAACTCTCCCCCGGGCGAGCCTCAGGCCAGGGAGGGCGGGAGCTGCTGGAAGCGGGCCTGCGCCCCAGCTCGCCTGCCAGCCACGCCCGGAGACGGAAGCACCCGACTGCAGACGGGGACGCTCCAGGAGCTGGCCGGCTCCCCACTGGCTCCCCGCGAAGCTAAAGATAGCAGCAGCGGCAGCAGCGGCAGCAGCAGGGACGATGGGAGCGGAGGCCCCAGAACAGACACAGCTGAATGAACCCCGCAGGAGTGCCTTCCTGCCCCTGGGGGCAGGAACTCTGCCTCTGCAGCTTCCCCTTCCAGAGAGGGGGCCCACTGCCTGCCCCTTACCCGCTCCAGCCCCCGGGAGTCCTCAGGTTTCCTACCCACTGTCACTTTCATTTTTTTCCTACAGAAGTTTTCAGCTCCCTGAGGGCAAAGTGGCTGTTAGTCACGGTGATGTCCCTCCCCGTGACCGACCACAGAAGGCCGGCGAGCGGAAGGTTCTTCCGGAGAAGCTGGACGGGGAGCGGAGTGGGTGAAGGAGGAAGGAATTCGGAGGAAGGTCTGATTGAGCACAGAGGCGAGGGAAATGGAGCCAAAAGATGGGTTCAATTATCCGTAATCCCCACTCCCTCCAACCGAACTTTGACTCTGAAAACATCAGGGTTCCTTAGGGAGAAAGGCAGAGAGAGAAAAGCTCAAGAAGAAAAGAAGGGGGTGATGTGACTGAAGCTGGGTTCCAGAAGCTGACCCAATTGGTTCTGGAATATTCAGCCCTACACACACACACACACACACATGCACGCACAATGCACAAACACGCACACGTGCACACAAACACGTGCACACACACGAGTGTGTGCACATACACAAACACACATGCACACACTCGTGCTCGCATACACAAACACACATACACACATGCATACGCGCACACACTTCTTTTTTTTAATATATTTTATTGATTTCTTAAAGAAAGAAGGAGAGAGGGATAGAGAGTTGGAAGCATCGATGAGAGAGAGACATTGATCAGCCGCCTCCTGCACGCTCCCTACTGGGGATGTGCCCGCAACCAGGATATATGCCCTTGACCGGAATCGAACCTGGGACCCTCCAGTCAGAAGGCCGACGCTCTATCTACTGAGCCAAACCGGTTTCGGCCACACTTCTAATATCCAGAGCTGCCCCACACAGGCCAGATACTGCCCCGAAGAGTCAAGGATTAATGTGACTAGCCCGTGGAAGTTAGAGACTAATCCATTGTAGGCAAATTTCTGCACCCCCAGCCTGCCCAGGCGCCCTCAGAAGGGCCTTCCCCAGCCCGGGGTGCGAGGTCCAGCAGCCCCGAGGAGGCGAACACATTTGCATGTCCCACGTCCCTTTCCCTCGGGCGCTTCCGGCCCCGGGTGCTGAGCAAGAACAGGCCCGGAGGCGGGGCCAGCAGAGCAGGAAAGGGGCCCCCGCTGATCCAGAAGCTGAGTCACAGGCCGACCTGTGAGAACAGAGCCACCCGCAGCCGCCTCATCGCTCATGTCCTCCGCCAGGAACGCCGAGCTCAGCAAGCCGCAGCCACGAAACGGGATGAAGACAGGGATGATGCAACGTGTCAGAGCTCTGCTCTCCCCCCGGGGCCCAGGAGGCCGGCTCCCCACCCCCGTCTCCCGGGTTTAGGTGTGGCCCGGGGCTTCTACCTCAATGAGATGCGAGTGCAAGGGATCGGTCACGTCTGGGGAAGCCCGCAGATGCTGTGCCTGATTCTCCGCTGCCCCCCACCCCCCACCCCCGTGCCTCATGCCACCCTGATGGCTGGCGCTGACAAGCAGGGAGCCCGGGGTGAGGGTGGTGCAGAGCAGGGCACCACGCGAGAGCGAGACAGAGACAGAGTGTCATGGAGGAAAACAGGTCTACAGGAAAAGCAGTGGCAGAGAAAGAGAGAGAGGGGATAGAGAGAGAGAGCAAGACGCTTTCAGAACTAGTCCATCAGCCTAATCTCCCCCAAATTGGAAACCGCTGTGGACTTCTCCCTCGTCAGCCACATCCAATCTGCTTCATTCCACCCAGTGGTTCTCAGCCTTCCTAATGCCGCGACCATTTAACACAGTCCCTCGTGTGGTGGTGAATCGCCATGTAAATATCTGTGTTTTCTGATGGTCTTAGGCGGCCCTGCTAGCGGTTCTCAGCCTGTGGGTCACTGCTGGAGAGCCTGAGACCATCAGAAAGCAGGTTGAGAACCGCTGATTCCATCTCAAAAAAACAAACAAACAAAAAAAACACCCAAATCTTCGGCGTGTGGCTCTCTCCCCTCTAATCCTGCTGTCGGTACCCTGGTCCCAGCCTTCATCCACACTTGCTGAGACCGTGGCCACACCCACTGCCGCCCCCTCTCCCGTAACTTTCCCACGCCAGGCTATCCATCCACCACACGGCTGCCAGCCACACCGCCTCATGCTTGGGCTGATGGAACGCGGCCTTCCCGAGCTGGCGCGACCTGGCTGGCCTCTTGCAACACTGCCCGCACCGGATCTGGATCCCGCCCGCCTTCCCTTGCCGTTACCTGTCAGCCTGCTCCACTGTTTGGGCAATCGCTGACTCAGCCTCGGGAACCCAATCGCTGACTCAGCCTCGGGAACCCAGCTCAGCGATCGCCTGGGTGATGCCTTTCCACTCCTTCAGGCCGCGTGTGCTGATTTCAAAGCCCCTGCCTTCCCGATTGGCCCTGAGCTCCTCGGTGAGAAGGCCTCTTTTCTATTATCTCAGAATTCCCAGGTGGGTCGTCACTGACTGAATTGGGGGACTCCCACAGAACAAAGCGGTGACGTGCACATGGACCCTCAGGCCATCATACCAGATGACCGCCCCCCTGGGGTCAAAGATGGCCACCACAAGATGGCTGGCAGGGGAGGGTAGTTGTGGGCGATCAGGCCAGCAGGGGAGGGCAGTTAGGGGAGACCAGGTCAGCAGAGGAGGGAGGGCAGTTGTGGGGGACCAGGTTGGCGGGGGAGGACAGTTGGAGGTGATTGGGCCGGTAGAGGAGCAGTTAGGCATCAATCAGGCTGGCAGGGAAGTGGTTAGGGGGTGGTCAGGCTGGCAGGCAGGCGAGTGGTTGGGAGCCAGCAGTCCCGGATTGTGAGAGGGATGTCCCAGATTAGAGAAGGTGCAGGCTGGGCTGAAGGACACCCCCCCCCCCCAAAAAAAAATCCTCTACCCCAGTGCACAAATTTCATGCCCTGGGCCTCTAGTTGCAAATAATGAAGGCCGCCATCACTGAGAGCCAGGCCAGCCCTGAGTAGGATTCTGCACCCCCAGACCCTTTTCCTGAATTTTCAGGGACTTGTCCTTGGTCACATTTACATGCAGAGGTCCTAGGAGGCGCCGACCAGATGCTTCCTTCCCATGGCTCCATGGGAGCCTCAATGCAGGCTCCGGACCTTGTGGGCAGGTGGAAAGCACAAAGGAACAATGAACTTCCTGTTTACCTTGAGCTCCAAGAAAACGGCCCAGCCTTGAAGAGGGGGGAAACGGAGATGAGAATCAACTCAGTTTCGTGACCCAGGCCACTCAGAGCCTCCACCAAAGTGTGGGGAGGACACCTGAGCGCCAGCAGCCATTCCGATGCCGAACGGCACGGCAAAGGGCGCTCGGCCTGGCCCTTCTTTTGCACATTTCCTTCCCTTCCACGGCGATGACCCATGGAGCAGGAGCCAGCTCCCGAGAGGAGGCTCCTGGCACGGCTCGGGGCCATTGGCTTGGAAATGGATAGCCGCTTCCTTCCCCGAGCTGGTGGGTGGAGTCTGACGTAACCCGCACCTGCGGCCCCAACATTCCTGAGCACCGAACTGGGCACCTTATATGGACCAGACATTGAACCGCCAATCAGCACCTGCCACATTCCCTCAGCCCTGGTCCCTCAGTACCCGAGTGACTGACTCTGTGCCTTATAGGGACCATGCATTAAGCCACCCATCGGCCTTGGTCCCTCAGTCCCCGAGTGATTGACTCTGTGCCTTATACCGACCATGCATTAAGCCACCCATCGGCGTGTGCCGGAGACCCTAAGCCCCACCCCTTCCCATTCCTCCCCTCCAAAGGCGTGTCCCCCTCTGCACTGCAAGACAGCCTGGCAGGTCCTTCTCGTCTCAGAAGGCCTGTCGTCCTGGTCTCCGGCCTCTGTCTGATCTCTCAGAAATCGCTAGCATGCTATGGGTCGCTTCCTTTGGCTGAAAAACATACTTTAAAGCAGTGGTTCTCAACCTTCCTATGGCCGAGACCCTTGCATACAGTTCCTCATGGGGTGGTGACCCCCAACCATGAAATGTTGCTACTGTGATGCATCGTGATGTAAATATCTGCATTTTCCGATGGTCTTAGGTGTTTTCCACTGGTCTTAGGCGACCCCTGTGAAAGGGTGGTTCGACCCCCAAAGGGGTCGCGACCCACAGGTTGAGAACCACGGCTTTAAAGCCTGGAATGATGTGCTCATCGCTTTCACACTGGCCGTGGCTCCCAGCTGAGTCACTGGGGATTGGGCAGCAGGAGGGGGAAGGGCGGGTCTCTGCCAGCTGCGAGGAGGAGGCCAGCCTGGGCCCCGCATTCCGCAAGACGCAGGAAGGAGCAGGAGCCAACTGTTCCCGAAATCCTCCTTCTGGCCAGGGAGCGCCGACCCCTCAGCCAGGGCGCGGCGATTCCAGAGGCTCATCCTGGCGTGGCTGTGCCATTCACCTACAAACCTCAGCACCTCCCTCCCCGTGAACTTGACCTGAGTCACCGCGGTGAACAAGAACTGGCTGGGACAGAGGTCGGTTTCCCTCGCTAAGAATGGAACGTGCGGCCCAGCGGGGAATGTGCTGACCGACAGGCATGACGTTGGGGAGAATTCTGGCGCGGCCTCGCCCTCTGGGGAGGTTCCTGGAAAAGAAAGGGCTTCCTGTGAGGCCTGAACAATGAGCTCTCCCCGCCCCCTGCACCCCATCCTCCACCCCCCGCAGCCCGGCCTTTGATGCGGCCCAGCCCGGGGACTCCTAGCAGCAGCGGATGCTACTCCTTTGTCCTGCGAGGACCCCCTCCCGCGTGCAGCCTGCGGCTTCCTGTGTTTGTCCCGGTGGCTGGGCATCAGGAGGCCTCGTTAGCAATCAAGCCCCCCCCTAAGGGAGCTGTTTCCGGGCGTGAGTTTTGAAGCGCCCCCTCCCATTGTTCCTCAGGGCCGCGTGGGGCTGGGACCAGCGGACGGCACCTGCCCACGGGGCCTGGGACCCCAGAACCCGCCTGGCAGAGACTTCCAGAGCCCAGAGCCTCGTCCTGGGGGCCTTCGGGGCGGCTGTCGCTGGTGTTCTGGAAGGAGCGGTGGGAACGGTGCGGGGATGTCCTTCTGGTGTTTGGGGGAGACAGGCAGCGATCGCTGTAAAGGATGCTTCCTTCGAGATGTGAAGGGGCCCCTCATTGTGTGTACGGGGCTCTGGGAACCGATGTGGAGGAGCAGGGGAAACCTGTGAGGGTCACAGATTGAAAGGGGTGAGCGGAGATGGGAGAAGTCAGCAGATGTGCCCGGCCGCGTGGCTCAGGGCTTGAGCGTCCACCTAGGAACCGGGAGGTCAGGGTTCGATTCCCGGTCAGGGCACAGGCCTGGGTTGCGGGCTCCATCCCCGGTGTGGGGCGTGCAGGTGGCGACCAATCAATGATTCTCCTTCCTCATTGATGTTTCCGTCTCTCTCTCTCTCTCTCCCTCCCCTTTCCTCTCTGAAATCAATAAAAATATTGTTTCAAAAAGAAAAAAAAGTAAGCCATCAGATGTCATTGAAGACATGGACGCTGGTCAGAGATCTGTAATGAAGCTCTCTTAAGGAGTTATCTTGCCAAAGAAGATATGCAGCTGAAACCGGTTTGGCTCAGTGGATAGAGCGTTGGCCTGGGGACTGAAAGGTCCCAGGTTCGATTCCGGTCAAGGGCATGTATCCTGGTGGTGGGCACATCCCCAGTGGGGGGCATGCAGGAGGTGGCTGATCGATGTCTCTCTCTCATCGATGTTTCTAGCTCTCTATCCCTCTTCCTTCCTCTCTGTCAAAAATCATTAAAATATATATATTTTTAAAAAAGAACACATGGAGTAATGGAAAGCCACGGAACATGGCAGTGACATAGAAACATGCTCTCACGTTTATTGATTTGTAAGGAAAGTGAACACAGAAGAGCACCGTGACAAAACGGAAATAATCATTTCTCCCTATGTGTTGTTCCGTTTGTTTGGCTTCTGACCGGAACAAGGCTGCAGATAAAATATGACCCCGGCTGGCCGCGTACTGGACCGTATAATGCAGTGGACAGAGAAGGACTCCGTGAAATCAGGAGTCTACAAGCAGGCCGGGCGCAGAAAACAACGCCGAAGCGGCCACGCCATGGTTCCCAGAGCTGGTTCAGATATCCGTTCTTTTTTGACATTTTTTCCCACGCATTTAGCAAACCTTCCAGCAATGGGGAAAAGTCATCGGGACCTCGTTCCATCTTAACTGTTGTTCCCTGGGACAGAAATTTCAAGTAGAAAGGTCCGTATAGATTAGATCATGACTAGAAGGCTCCCCATGCAGCTGTCCTCATGGGAGAAACACCTAAGCCAGCAGTCTGCAAACCGCGGCTCGCGAGCCACAGGCGGCTCTTTGGCCCCTGGAGTGTGGCTCTTCCACAAAATACCAGGGCCCGGGCGAGTCTATCTTGAAGAAGTGGCGTCAGAAGAAGTTTAAGTTCAAAAGAACTTTCCATCATGTCCGGTGGATGTTTGGCTCCGTGGACCAATGAGCTTGCTGACCGCTGACCTAAGCCACGGCCGATGTTTATTGTGTTTACTAGAGGCCTGCTGCACAGAATTCGTGCAAGAATAGGCCTTCCTTCCCCCGGCTGCTGGCACCGGCTTCCTTCTGGCACCTGGGACCCAGGCTTCCCGCCAGCTGCTGGCAGGCACCTCGGACCCGGGCTTTGTCCAGAAGGTCTCCCGGAAGGATGTCTGGTCTAATTAGCACATGACACTTTTATTATTGTAGATCCTTTGGAAGGTGCCTTGCACAAACAAGGTATTAATACGTGAGTGAGCCAAAACCGGTGTGGCTCAGTGGATAGAGCGTCGGCCTGCGGACTGAAGGTTCCCGGGTTTGATTCCGGTCAAGGGCATGTATCTTGGTGGCGGGCACATCCCCAGTGGGGGGTGTGCAGGAGTCAGCTGATCGATGTCTCTCTCTCTCATCGATGCTTCTAACTCTCTGTCCCTCTCCCTTCCTCTCTGTAAAAATCAATAAAAAGTATATTAAAAAATAAAAATGAAAAATAAATAAGTGAATGAATAGAGGATGAATAAATAACATGTGCAAAGCACTCAGCAGGGACATGCTTGTGGACACAGCGCTCAAAGGACTGAGCCATCTTCAGAGGGCCAGGCTTAGAAATCCATTTTTGGGGGGACAGACGGCGGCCTTGCCTCTCGGATGACATAGCCCCTCGGGGTCAGACCGGGCTCAGCTCTGTCTCCAGCTCTGCTCTCCGCCTCTCTCACTCGGACGGTGAGACTCCAGTCTGTCCCAGCTTCTTGGGCTGTGCACCGCGGGGTCCGAGCTCGGACACAGACATCAAACACCCGCCATTGCCCGTGGGCTAGGGTAGCAGACGGTCTGCGGCAAACGTTGCTCCTGTCAAGTGGACATCTCACCCCTTCACGTTGTCCCTGCGGCGATTCCCCCTCGCTGCCAAGCTGAGCCCGCAGGCCTGAGCTTTCCAGGGCGACGGCTTTCCCTTTCACGACACAACCAGCTCCTGCCGGCTCTGTGCCAGCGTGCTGGCCCCACCAGGCCATCGTGAATGCTGAAGCAGAGCAGATGTAACCCTCCAGCGGCCACCGGCTCAGTAAGGCCTCCGGGAAGTGGGGCCTGGTCCTGGTAGGTTTGCGTCCAGCTTCTTCTTTTTTTTAATATATTTTTATTGGTTTTTTACAGAGAGGAAGGGAGAGGGATAGAGAGCCAGAAACATCGATGAGAGAGAAACATCCATCAGCCGCCTCCTGCACACCCCCTACTGGGAATGTGCCCACAGCCAAGGTACCTGCCCTTGACCGGAATCGAACCTGGGACCCTTCAGTCCGCAGGTCGACGCTCTATCCACTGAGCCACACTGGTTACGGCGCGTCCGGCTTCTTTATAAGCAATCTCCGTCAGTCCGCGTCCTGCTGGGCTGTCCTTATTTCTAGGCCAGAGCGTGGTATTGTTTGGCTACTCCACCGATCAGCTATAGCCGGATGCTTCTGGCGGACATTCAACTCCAAGTTGCTTAAGAAAAAGAAAGGAGCCTGGCCGGTGTG
This sequence comes from Lasiurus cinereus, assembly GCA_011751065.1. Taxonomy (NCBI): domain Eukaryota; kingdom Metazoa; phylum Chordata; class Mammalia; order Chiroptera; family Vespertilionidae; genus Lasiurus; species Lasiurus cinereus. Next base: position 366,609 of record JAAGEH010000413.1, on the reverse strand, counting down.
GCTCAGTGGTTGTGCATCGACCTCTGAACCAGGAGGTCACGGCTTGATTCCCGGTCAGGGCACATGCAGGCTGGATCCCCAGTAGAGGCGGGGTGGGGCGTGGCATGCAGGAGGCAGCTGATCGACAATTCCCTCTTATTATTGATGTTTCTCTCTCTCTCTGCCTTTCCCTTCCTCTCTAAAATCAATAAAAATATTTTTAATGTAAAAAAGGGACTCGTTTTCCGGGGTAACAGAAGCCCAGGAGTGTGGGGCTCTCACTGTGACTGGTCCCGGGACCAGCGCTGGCTTTTTCTAACCTCTTCCTTCAACAGGGGGAGAACCCACCGAGAGCTCCAGGCCTACCTGGCCCTTCCCCTCACAGCCCCCCAATAACGCCCCCCAGGGACTGCCTGCTGGGGCCGGCCATCCGGGCCCCCCTCCGTGGTCCGAGCAGCATCACGGTGGGGACTGTTCTGGGTGGAGACTTCCGCCTTCCTCACACAAGCCCGAAGTGGAGAGGGCAGCTCACCTCTCACCCCCAGAGAGCAGAAGATCCCCTGGGAGAACTGGGATTAGCCATCTCTCTGAACTTGAGAAGAAGAAAGGGTACCCGGGAACAGCCCTGGCCGGTGTGGCTCAGTGGAGAGAGCCTTGGCCTGTGGACGGAATGGTGCTGGGTTCGATTCCGGTCCAGGGCATGTACCTCAGCTTCAGGCTCCTCCGGGGCCTGGGCCCTGGTTGGGACGTAAGCAAGAGGCCACCCATCGATGTGTTTCTCTGACATCGATGTTTCTCTCTGTCTCTCCCTCTCCCTTTCACTCTCCCTAAAAATCCGTGCGTGAGAGTTAACAACAACAACAACAAAAGGACCCCCAGGAACAAAGTAGACTCTCCAGTTGGTATCAAGACCGAAGCCTGGGGTGAGGACCCAAGCGTTTGGGGGGGAGGGAGGAGGAAAGGAGGGAGAGGCGGAGGAGGGGTGGCTATTGAATGAAGTCAACCTGGTGAGTCGATAAGCCCTAAACAAGGGCTCGTTCTGAGCCAGAGCCTGCCCAGTGCAGGGGGGGCGGGCGGGCCCTCCCACGGGGACTCCTGCTACTTCGGAGCCACCGGCTGCGTCTGCTGTGCTCACACAGGACCAGCCCCTCCGCCCGCCCGGGGGAATCTGCAGGTGGAACTCGGTCTCACCTGGCCTTGTGTTTGGGCTGGCACCGTGCACCAGAGCTAATGCCTTCCAGGGACAGACTGACTCCATCGGCTGTCTCCCCGGAAAGGGGCGCCCTGTGGTGGTGGGGGAGGCTCCTGTTGGGGCAGCAAGCGGGCCACGAGGAGCCAACACCGGACAGCCCGGTGCCCTCGGCACAGGGAGGCGGTGTGGCCCCTCGGCGGCAGGGCAGCCTGAGATGCCCCACCTGGAGTGCTGCCCTTGGCTGGGAGACCAGCTGGCCGATGATCTAATCGTTTCTCCTCCCTCTGCCAACGCTCTGAGTAACCCATTGTCGTCAGGATTAAGCAACCCCCCCAAGGCCGCCCTGGGCACGGCCTGGGAAGTGGGGAACGCAGACACGGGGCGTCCAGCCTCCCCCTTCCCCCCCCCACCTCAAGGTGTCAGCTGCTGTTTGAGCTGAAATATCATCAGAGGCTCCTGGGAAGCCAGGCATCGTGTTGACAACGGATAGTACTGCTGAGCGTGGCCCGAGGACAATCCCTCACAGGACACGCTGCCCCGGTGCGACCCTGCCACCCTCTCCGGCTGCTTCGGAGCCACCGGCGTCGGCGTCCGCTGTGGTCACCCAGGACCAGCCCCTCCGCCCGTCCGAGAGAATCCGCAGGCGGGACTCCATCTCAGAGGGAACGTGCGCAGGAAGCTCTTGGGACAGTCCCAGGGATCTGGCCACCATTGGAAATCCAGGAGTTACCGCTGAGAATGGGTGTGGCTTTGTTAGCCGAGCTTTCATATCACAGCGGCCCTTGGTACAAATGGCTTCTGTCCTTGTGAGCACGTTGTGGATTTGTCTATTCCAGTGGTTCTCCACCTTCCCAAGGCCACGACCCTTTAAGACAGCTCCTCATGGGGTGGTGACCCCAACCATAAAATGATTTCCATGGCTACTTCATCACTGTCATTTTGCAACTGTCATGAACTGTGATGTAAATATCTGATAGGCAGGATGTATTTTCGTTGTTACAAATGGAACATCATTAAAGCATAGTGCTTAATCACAAAAACAATAGGTAATTATATACTGTGAAATATTTATTTCTCATTACAAATAAATGAAATGTTGTCTTGAATCGTGGTGTAGCGTGGGCAACAGTCTTCATAGGACAACAGTAAACGACATGGCTACACTTTGCTACACCGAGGAGCGGTGTGTGGGTTCCTAAGACCATGGGAAATAGGTGTTTCCCGCTGGTCTTAGGCGCCCCCTGTGAAAGGGTCGATGGACCCCCAAAGGGGTCGCGACCCACAGGTTGAGAACCGCTGGTCTATTCCTTGTAGCAACGAAATAGTGGATCAGAGGGCCTTGCCTTAGGAGAGGTGACTTTAGTAACTGGGGAGAGTTCTCCGGATGAACCACCCAGTGCCCATCCAGCGGGCAGAGTGGCCCTGGCGAGATTTGAGAAGCAACCTGTTTGGGAGGGACGACGCAGACTGGTCTTAACGTGCCCGAGCAGTGCAGGTGTTCTGCCCTCAGTCCGCCGATGTGTCTTCCAGAGCGACTGGGGGATGCTCTGAATTAGCAAGTGGTCCCTCACCTCCCGGGACTGTCACTCTGTGTACACAGCCCTCAATACTTAAAGTGCAAACAAACACTTTATCTGAATTGGCCAAATTCCTGGCTCAGACCGCTTGCTCTCAGGCAGGAATCGGACAATGTGGCCATTCAGGTTTCCAGGCTGAGCAAAGCCAGGAGTACGTCCTCACAATCCTGTGGCCTACATGTTGCTCACCCCCACTCTCCTGTCCCCCACGTGCATCCTGCTCTAAGGTGTTATCCGATACGCTTGCCACAGCCATTGAACAAGTTGCTGGGTCTAGTTTATTGAATCTGTAAACCTATGATGTCTCAAGGATAAAGCCACTATACCAGTGGTCGGCAAACCACGGCTCGAGAGCCACATGCGGCTCTTTGGCCCCTGGAGTGTGTGGCTCTTCCACAGAACACCACGGCCTGGGCCAGTCTGTTTTGAAGAAGTAGCCTTAGAAGAAGTTTAAGTTTAAAAAATGTGGCAGAGACCAGTTTGGCTCAGTGGATAGAGCGTCGGCCTGCAGACTGAAAGGTCCGGGGTTCTATTCCAGTCGGGGGCATGTACCTTGCTTGCAGGCACATCTCCAGTATGGGGTGTGCAGGAGGCGGCTGATCAATGTCTCTCTCTCATCGATGTTTCTGACTTTCTATCCTTCTCCCTTCCTCTCTGTAAAAAATCAATAAAATATATTTTAAAAAAAAATGTGGCTCTCCAAAGAAATTTCCACTGTTGTCCTGTTGACATTTGGCTCTGTGGACGGATGAGTTTGCCGACCACTGGCCCAGACAATCAGGGATGACAGAAGCCTGCAGACAAATACACGCCTCATTTACATGTGAACAGAGTTTATAGCTAACTCAGAGGCCTCCATATTTTAGCCAGCTGTGGGTCGGCTTCCCTAGGAGAATAGTGCCCCCTGGTGTTTGGTCAGTGGTCCAGCCTGCACGCTGGCTCAGGAAAGGAACGACTTGACCGCCCCCCAGTATTGAAAGGTTTCTGTAGCAGGAGTGGCTGTCCTCAAAATATCCCCTTTCCACGAAAAACGGTCTGACTGTGAGTTAGACTTTCCACCGATGTCTGGCATCAAACGAGGAAGGAACGCGGCAGTTCACACGGAGAGATGGATGTAGGCTGGAGCCAGGCATGGGTGCGAACCATTGTTAAGAGAAAGACGATAGCCACCCTGCATTACATCACTACGTTTTATATTGTTATATACAAACACGTCAATGTGAGACATGATTATAATTACCACCAGCTGGAGCAGCGTTCGGCAGGAATTCATGCACACACATCACTACATTTTATATAGTTATACACAAACACGTCAATGCGAGGCATTATTATTATTAATAGCACCAGCCAGAGCAGCGTTCGGCAAAAATTCATGCACATACATTACTACATTTTATATCAGTGGTTCTCAACCTTCCTAATGCCGCGACCCTTTAAGACAGCTCCTCATGGGGTGGTGACCCCCAACCATAACATTATTTCTGTGGCTACTTCATCGCTGTCATTTTGCTACTGTTATGAACTGTAATGTAAATATCTGATAGGCAGGATGTATGTTCGTTGTTACAAATGGAACATAATTAAAGCATAGGGATGAATCACAAAAACAATATGTCATTATATATTGTGAAATATTTATTTCTAATTACAAATAAATGAAATTTTTTCTTGAATCGTGGTGTAGCATGGGCAACAGTCTTCCTAGGACAACAGTAAATGACATGGCTACACTTTGCTACACTGAGGAGCGGTGTGTTAGTTCCTAAGACCATGGGAAATAGGTGTTTCCCGCTGGTCTTAGGCGACCCCTGTGAAAGGGTCGTTCGACCCCCCAAAGGGGTCGCGACCCACAGGTTGAGAACCGCTGTTTTGTAGTTATATACAAACACGTCAATGAAAGACGTTATAAGTGCCATTGTGACCGGCCTGGTGGGAATGAGAGGCTGGGACCAGACCTGTCACCAGAAAGAGCCCTCCCAGGGCCCCTGAGAGCGGAGCGCCCCACTGCTGCCCCCCCCTGAAGGCCTGCTCGAGGCCGACCCTGAGTTGAACACCAAAGCACCAAGAGAAATAATACTCACTCCTGTCCCTCTGCATACTCAGTTCAGAGAGTGAGGACAACGTGGAGAATACCTAAGTAGGATAGGGTGGTGATAGGCTATTTAACTGACCAGAAAACAAACATTTTATGAAGAGCCTACACTTCAAATAGCCCAGCCCGCTGTCGAACCTTCTTTACATTTGTGACTCAGCAGGAAGTCAACATGTGTGTGTGGTGTAACCAGACGCTATAGGCCCACATGGTTCGCGGAGTGTTGGGGACCCTCTTGGCATCATGATACTTTGAGGACTTTCCAATGCACGGCTCATTGTCCAGACGCCCCAAGGGAAGGCGGGAGACTCGGGGCCCACACATCCTTTCTCGCCGGCGATGACCGGTTGGCCTCTGTGTTTTGGAAGTCATCTGTATCGCCTTAAGCTGACTTCTTCCGTAGCTCACTGAGCTAATGACTGCTTTTCTTTTCTTTTTTAATACATTTTTATTGATTTTTTTACAGAGAGGAAGGAGAGGGATAGAGAGTTAGAAACATCAATGAGATTGAAGCATCCATCAGCTGCCTCTTGCCCAGCCCCTACTGGGAATGTGCCTGCAACCAAGGTACATGCCCTTGACCGGAATCGAACCTGGGACCTTTCAGTCCACAGGCCAACACTCTATCCACTGAGCCACACCGGTTTCGGCTACTGCTTTTCTAATAAGAGCAGATAAGATGCTTCCCGGGTTCAAGCCTTGTCTCTGGAGTCAGAGGGTCCTGAGTTGGAATCTGGGACCTGCCCCTTGACCTCGGGTTACCATGAGCAGGTCTTCTGGCCTCGTGAAGCCGCTGTCCTTGTCTGACAATCGGAGGCAAGGGTGACCCCTAATCCTGGGATGTGTGTGAGGCTGAGGTCAAATAAGGCACGTGAAGGTCTCGGCTCCCCGTGTGGCCTGGCCCTGCGCTGACCCGGGGCTGCGACAGGAAGGAAGGCGGACGTGGAAGTTGCCGTGCCTATGAGGGGGCAGCAGAGGGAGCACTGTCATCGGGACTGGGTTTGAGGAAGGAGCAGGATAGAGAGCATTAAACCCTTACTTAGCTCAAGACATGGTCCGGGGGATGGAGTTTGAGGACCGCACACAGAGGAGCTGCCACTCCCCACCCCAGTCATCCTTTCCAGGCACTCGGGTGCCAGCCTGCGCCACCACGAAACCCAGCATACCTCTCTGTGGGCCCGTGTTCTGTCTGTCCAGCCTGCAGCCCCACCTCTCCAGCTTCCTCTGGACCCAGAAGAAGAGAAGCTTTGCCAAAACTGGTGTGGCTCAGTGGATAGAGCGTCGGCCTGGGGGACTGAAAGGTCCCAGGTTCGATTCTGGTCAAGGGCATGTATCCTGGTTGTGGACACATCCCCAGTGGGGGGCGTGCAGGAGGCCACGGTTCTATTCCAGGTCAGGGCCCATGCCCGGGTTGTGGGGTGTGCCAGTTTGATTTAAGAATGTTTTCAATGGCCCGGCCGGTGTGGTTCAATGGTTGAGTGTCAACCTAGGAACCAGGAGGTCACGGTTCGATTCCCCGGGCTGTGGGGTGTGCAGGAGGCAGCTGACCAATGATTCTCTCTCATCACTGATGGTTCTATCTCCCCCTTCTGCTCCCTTCCTCTCTGAAATCAATGAAAATATTGAAACACACACACACACGCACATAAACACACACACACAAACACACACACACATAAACACACACAAACATAAACACATTCACAAACACACACAAACACACATGCAAACACACATGTAAACATACACAAACACATACACACAGAGAAACACCTACAAACACACACACATACAGACACAAACACACAAACACATACACAAACATACACACACAAACACGCACACACACAAACACGCACATAAACAAACACACATACACACAAACACACACACACACACACGCTGCTCGGCTTAGCTGGTGGGGGAAGACCACAGGGAGCGGACTCTGAGTCCTCTCTGCCAGGGGCCGGCGGTGCAGACCTGTCCGCCTCCCCTCCTCCCTCCATCGCCACGGGAAACCCCCCTGGCCACAGCGGGAGGAAGGGCGTGAGCCTGGAACCTCCGAGTTTCTCACAGCTTGCCATGAGTCCATCACTGACAGCTGTCACCCGGCACTTTCCTTCTCTCCTTTCTCACATGGGAGCCTTGACTCTCAATAACCATTTCGTGGGGGATGGAGGACACCCCCATTTTTACAGGGAGTTTGGGATTTCCTTCCTGAGAAGAAGGAACCAAAATGGTGGAGGGCTGCTCACTGGGACAGCTGGGGACCCTTGGTGGGGACAGAGGGATCTGGTGGCCTCTGAGTTCGGGAAACTTTTTTCTTATAAATATATTTTATTGTTTCCTTACAGAGAGGAAGGGAGAGGAATAGAGAGTTAGAAACATCGATGAGAGAGAGACATCGATCAGCTGCTTCCTGCTCACCTCCCACTGGGGATGTGCCCGCCACCAAGGTACATGCCCTTGACCGGAATCGAACCTAGGACCTTTCAGTCCGCAGACCGACGCTCTATCCACTGAGCCAAGCCGGTTTTGACGAGTTCGGGAAACTTTTATGGGGACTTCAGTTTGGGGTGTTTTTCTGTGTTTTTGCTTGAGGTTTTTTTTTTCCCTTCTGAGGGGCTTGTGAGACCCAGACAGGCCAGGGCGGAGCCAAGAATGTGGGGACCCGGCTATGGAGACTGGATTCTAAGAAAGAGGAGCAGCGTGGACACAGAGACGCCGTTTCTTAGAAGCCCGGCTCGGTTCTTGGAACAGGAAGGGAGACCGGCTCACGCCGGTGCTTTAACCGAGAAAAAAAGGGTGCATGTGGGTGGCGAGTCCTCAGGCTGCTTCCCTTTGGCTAAACTGAGCACCAGGGCAGGATGCGAGGACAGAGCAGCGGGGTGGAGAGCGATGTCTTTGGACCTCTGAGGGGGGGAAGCCTGCGAGTTAAAATTCTTTTCCCAATCATGCTGTTTGCCTTGTCACTCTGCTGATGTCGCACAGATGGTGCCAAAAGCCATGGCGGGTGAGGATGGTGCCCTGGCCTGATGCCAACGTGTCCTCCTAGTCATTGCCAGTGTCACCACCACAAACTCAAAGCATTTCAATGCCAGTTTGACTTAAGAATGTATTCAATGGCTGGGCAGGTGTGGCTCAGTGGTTATCAACCTATGACCCAGGAGGTCATGGTTCAATTCCTGGTCAGGGCACATGCCTGGGTTTCAGGCTCCATCCCCAGAGTAGGGCGTACAGGAGGCAGCTGATCAATGATTCTTTCTCATCACTGATGTTTTTCTCTCTCTCTCTCTCCCTCTCCCTTCCTCTCTGAAATCAATAATACACACACACACACACACACACACACACACACTGAGTGGCCACTCAGTGTATATCCTATATAATAAAAGGCTAAAATGCAAATTGTCCCCTCGACCAGGAGTTCAACCAGCAGGCCAGCCAACTGCCCATGTTCCCTCTCCTGGCCAGGCTGGCCAGATCCCACCCATGCACGAATTCATGTACCAGGCCTCTAATATATATACCAGAGGCCCATTGCATGAAGATTCTTACAATAGGCCTTCCTTCCCCTGGCAGCTGGCACCCAGGACCTGGGCCGCAGCAGAGCCAAGCCTTCAGTCTTCAGTTTTCAGCCTTTGTTCCGTGACTACATATGCAAATTAACCCGCCATTTTGTTTGGTTAATTTGCATACACACTCCTGATTGGCTGATGGGTGTTACAGGTATATAGTTAATTTGCATCTTTCTATTTTATGAATGTAGATATATATATGTGTGTGTGTGTGTGTACGTACACTGAGTGGCCAGGTTATTATACGTTCAGAGATCATAATAATCTGGCCACTCAGTGCACATATTTAAAAAGAATGTATTCAATTTTTGCTGCAGGAAGCTTAATTGTATGACATCTCAGACCTGCCTACATCTCTCTTAACATCCTGTGCGAGGAAATGCGGCACACTTTCTCAGGCCTGGGGCGGGCGGGGGGTGGGTGCGGGGAGCCCTCTCGCGATTGCGTGGCCCGCAGTCCTGGCCACTCTTCCTCACTGAACACCATTTTGACTCGGAAGGACCATGACAGACAGTGGGATCCAGACTCGGGATCTGGAAAACCTTTTCCGAAAAATGAACAAAAAGCCTGTCACGTCAAGGAACACCATCGGCAGGATCTGTTCCCAGTGACAAAAGTCGACCTGGCGTAAACGTGGGTATTCGCTCGGAGCACACAGCTCCCCAGTTCTTAGACACTCTTCTAAGGCGACCCCGGCTGAGCCTCTTCACGGTGGCCGGCTGACCGCGCGTGGCCGGGGGTCGGCTTTGGAGATCCGCATCGTTCGCAAAGCCAGGGTTTTCCTAATGACCGGTGAGGGAAGGCAGGTGTGGACGGACGTCCCATTCAAAACACAAGACACCCCGACACAGAGTTCGCTGCTGGGGTTACACTCCCTCCACAGTGCAAATCGCCCTCCAGGAACCGCTGCTTGCCGGAACTCAGGGCAGCGTCTAAGGGGCCGCCCCCAGCTCTGCAAAGGCCGCTATGCTCTCTCCTTTCAGTCCGCAGTCCGACGCTCTATCCACTGAGCCACACCGGTCTCGGCTCGACAGGAAAGACTTTTAAACATGGATTCCCCCTTTTCCCTTTTCCAGGCGGAACCAGAAAGCTTCAGTGCGCGCGGCGTGTTGAATTTCTCTCTGAACGGCGCGGGTTCGGAGGGAAGTGGGCTGAGAGCCAGAGCAGGGGACTCTCCCCGAGAAGAACCGGTTTCCACAGGAGCGAGTCAGGGAGGAAGGCCGTCCTGACCGTGAGGGTGAGTCTGAGCCCAGAGGAGCCGGTGCCAGGAGCCAGGCAGAGGCTCCCGGGCAGCTCGGGACCTCTCTGCCCAGACGCTGAGTGCCCAGAATTGGGGCTTTTTACCACAGACGGTGGCTGCTTCCCAGGAAGAACACAGGGCTTCCTGGAGGTGGGAGGCCTGAGTCAGGCCCTCTCTCTGGGGGTGGGAGGGGGGGTGGGGAGACACAGCAGCTTGGCGCCTGGGGAGCCTCGGGTGGGCGAGCAGGAGCAGCCAGGCCTGGCTCACCTGCCCCCTGGCCTGAGACTGCCGTCCAGCGGTGACTTTGGGACGGGGACTCACTCTGCCCAGGGAGGGAGGGAGGGAGGGAGGTGGTTGAGGCCCCTGATAACACGTCAGTGGGAGGAGCATCCAGGCTGCAGGTGTGAGGGCAGGTCTGCTTCTTCTTTTTTTTTTTAATTTTTTAAAAAATATATTTCATTGATTTTTTACAGAGAGGAAGGGAGAGGGATAGAAAGTCAGAAACATCGATGAGAGAGAGACATCGATCAGCCGCCTCCTGCACACCTCATAGTAGAGATGTGCCCGCAAGCAAGGTACATGCCCCCGACCGGAATCGAACCTGGGACCTTTCAGTCCGCAGGCCGACGCTCTATCCACTGAGCCACACCGGTCTCGGCAGGTCTGCTTCTTACAGGGCTCCCAGCACTGCTCGGCGTGGCCTCCGCAGGTCCAGCCATCTGTCCACTTTTGGGGCGCCTTCACTTTTGCCTTTATTTCCGATTGCCTTCCTGGACTCCTGACGTGTATCAGGGGTTACCATCCAGCTCCCAGGAGGGGAACTGACCGGCAGGGGCCCGCTGAGGAGGGAGCGGCAGGGACTCCCCAGCAGCTCCAGGCGCCTAGGGGCGGCGGGCCTTCAGCTGTGCACCCCGAGCCGGCTGAGCCCGGCTCTCTCCAGCTCTGGTCCCCTCCAGCTCCCGGTCCCCAGCAGGTGAAGGATTGGCCGCAGCCCCCAGCTGCAGGGCTGGGGAGGGCAGGGCGGGGAAGGGGTACAGGGCAGGCTGTAGGCCGCTGCCCTCTGTCCCGGGAACAGGCCCGCTGACTCCCCAGCACAGCGGGTCTGGGTTTGGTGGGTTTGTTGTTGTGGTGGTTAAATATATTTTTACTGATGTCAGAGAGGAAGGGAGAGGGAGAGAGACATCAGGATGAGGGAGAATCACGGATGGGCTGCCTCCTGCATGCCCCACCCTGGGGATGGAGCCCTTAATGCCGGCCTGTGCCCTGGCCCCCGGGAATGGAACTGTCACCTCCCGGTTCATAGGGCCACGCTCTACGCACTGAGCCACACGGGCGGGGCTGCTTGGGGTGTTTTGCTCCTGCCTGCCCCTCCCCGCTCCCCCCACCGGAGCGGGTCTGAAGGAAGAAAGCAGGAAGCCAGGAACTGGGGCTCCAGTGAGCTGCAGGGGTCCGCTGCCTGGGAGAGACCTCTGAGGACTGGAGTAACCCCCCTCCCCCCTCCTCCCCAGCGGGGGCTCCTGCAGCCACAGGTGAAGGTGGGTGGCCTTGCAAGGAGGGGTGCCTGCCTGGCTCAGCCCAGGGCTCCACAGCGTTTCTGGAGGGAGTGGGAGGGAGGACAGTAAAGTCCCACCACTGACGCACAGGAAAGCCTGGGGGGAGGAGAGATGCAAATCCCCCGGTGGCAGCGGGCGGTGAGCGGTGAGTGGGAGCCTGGCCTTGGCCGTGAGCACCTCGGGGACAGACGGAAGGACGGAAGGACGGAAGGACGGGCGGACGGGCGAGGGAGCCAGGTAAGTGGGCAGGTGCCCTCTCCCTGATGCCGCTGGAGGAGGAGACGGGCGGGATGCGCACGTGGGCTGAGGCTGGTGCCCTGGTCGCCTAACAGCCCGATGGTAACTGCCTGCCAGCGGGCGGGCAGGCTGCACACAGAAGCGGGGCTCTGGGTCCGAGAGCACCGGGCCCCGGCCTCCAGCCTCCGGTGGGACTCCTGTGGCCGCGGCAGACGGGTGCCCCCCGGTGGGGAGGAAGAACCATCCGCTTCCCTTTCTTAGCAGCCGCTGTGAGTTGGAAAGTCTGGCCTTGGATTGTGGGTTGTGTCTCAGGGAGAGGGGGAGCTGGTGATGTGGCCACAGGGAGCCAGGGACAGGCAGGGCTGTCATCAGCGTGGCCAGCGCGGGGCCACCCAGCCAACCAGGCACCAGCCGCCCCCGCCCTCTTGGAGCAAGATGCCCCTTTCCCCGGTGACCTGGGACCAGGCGCTCAGAGGGCGGAAAGGAAACCGCTGTCTGGGGCCGGAGGAGCGAGCCCTCAGAGAGGGGTGGCCAGGAGGGGCCCGGGGGCCTGGGGGCGCTGGAGGAGGCTGCGGGAGAGATGCAGGACGAAGGAGGGTCCAGCTGCCCCTTCCCTCTCTCAGCCGCGCACCCCGCTCTCTGGAAAGGAAAGCAAAGCGTCTAGGAGGGCGCTAACCTCAGCTCAGTCTCGGTCAGCAAACAGGGGCACCCCTCACAGCCGATGCCACCGGGGGAGGTGGCCGCTGGCACGCTGTCCTCGGTCAGGGCTCTCCTGTCACTGACCGAAGCGACAGGCGCTGGAGGGGCACCGTCCCCAGCAGCGGGGAGCGGGCGCCGGGTCCCGGGGGACAGACACACACCCCGCACCGGGAGAGAGAGAGGAGAGAGAGAGGCCGGTCTGGGCCGGGACACTGCGGCCCCTCCATGACGCGGTCCCCAGCCAGGGGCCGGGTTCCTTCCCCACCCGCCGGTCATCTTCATTTTAAAAAATATATATTTTATTGATTTTTCACAGAGAGGAAGGGAGAGGGATAGAGCAGTGGTTCTCAACCTTCTTAATGCAGCAACCCTTTAGTACAGTTGTTTATGGTGTGGTGACCCCCAACCATAAAATTACTTTTGTCGCTACTTCGTCACTGTCATTCGCTACTCTTATGAATCTTACTGTCAATACCTGTGTTTTCTGATGGTCTTAGGAGACCCTGCTCGCTGTTCGCGACCCAGAGGTTGAGAACTGCTGGGATAGAGAGTCAGAAACATCCATGAGAGAGAAACATCGACCAGCCGCCTCCTGCACGCCCCCCACTGGGGATGTGCCCGCCACCAAGGTCCATGCCCTTGAACAGAATCGAACAGAATCAACTGTTCAGACTGCAGGCCGATGCTCTATCCACTGAGCCACACCGGTTTCGGGCTGTCGTTTTCATTTTTAAAGTCGAGGTGACACTGCCCTCCCCACCGCACATCCGAGGGCTACCCCCTTCTTCATGAGACAGCGGGTTCTGTGTACCTACACTGCGCCTAGAATCATCACACGTGTAAGAGTCTTCATACGTGTAAGGGACATGCGCGTGAAACAGCATTCCCCCACGTGCTTTCTTCCCGCCAAACACTGCCGTCGTCTCCCCCGGGACACCCCCCGGACGTCAGGAGAAAGGTGCCCCAAAGGGTGTCCTCAGAACCCGGAAAATGGGGCCCGTGACGTCTGCGATCACCATGGGCTGCGGGCTCAGCTGCGCTCACTCCCCTGCAGGACGATGGAAACGCTGCGCTTATTGATTGGTTATTGATTACGTGAGGCTCCCTTTGATCTGGGATCGCTGACGAAGCGGTGAGAATTCGGCTTCTGAGGCAGGGAAGTGGGTCCCTCCGAGGAGGCGTCTCGGCCTCCCCCAGGGAGGAAGTGTGGCTGCAGCGCCCGCCGGACAGAGCTGTGGGGGGTTGAGGGGGAGGGAGAGGGGGATCCGTGGGGAAACCCACCACTTTGTTTTACGGCAGGTCGCCAAGGTCACCAACCACGTACCCAGTGTGGTTTCATCCCCAAGTAACTCGGGGGTGTAACCACTTTTACATGCACGTCAGAGACGAATGAAAAGTAGGCTGTGAGTCTGACTGGTGTGGCTCAGTGGATAGAGCGTCAGCCTGCGGACTGAAGGGTCCCAGGTTGGATTCCAGTCAAGGGCATGGACCTTGGTGGCGGGCACAACCCCATTAGGAGGTGTGCAGGAGGCAGCTGATTGATGTTTCTCTCTCATCGATGTTTCTAACTCTCTATCCCTCTCCCTTCCTCTCTGTAAAAAAACAATAATTTTTTTTTTTTAAGAAAAGAAACCTGTCCTGGATATTCCTCAGAGGACCCTCTAGGGCCTTAGAGGGTCTCGGGAGGTGTAGCTGCATATGCTGTTTGCCTGCAGTTGCTCCAAGTCTAGTAGGATATGGGGAGCAAGGGATGGGGAGAGAGCTGGTTGAGAATACAAATTGGTGCAGAAAGATGGGGGTGGGGTGGGGAGAGGGGTGCTGAGGAGGGAGGGAAAGGCTGGACAGGAGTTCCTGGAGGGCCAGAAGGAGGTGGTCTCGGCCAGCGGGCGGCCCTGTGTCCATCATTAGGGATGCCTGGCTGACACAGAAGTTCAGCTTGGCTTTATCCTTTGAGTTGACAGCGTTGTCTCTTTTCACTGAGCAGCTGTTTTTAAAGGGTCACTTTTCTTCAGTGCTTGCCTCAGGGACAACAGTGTCTTTGTTCGAAGTCTAAGGAAGGAATCGGAGGCGCCACTGTTACTACTACTTTAAACTCTCCTTGTACCCCAGCGGTTCTCAACCTGTGGGTCTCGACCCCTTTGGGAGTCGAATGACCCTTTCACAGGGGTCGCCTAAGACCATCAGAAAACACCTATTTCCCATGGTCTTAGGAACCAACACACCGCTCCTCGGTGTCGCAAAGTGTAGCCATGTCGTTTACTGTTGTCATATGAAGACGGTTACCCATGCTACACCACGATTCAAGACAACATTTCATTTATTTGTCATGAGAAATAAACATTTCACAATATATAATTACATATTGTTTTTGTGATTAATCCCTATGCTTTAATGATGTTCCATTGGTAACAACGAAAATACATCCTGCCTATCAGATATTTACATGACAGTTCATCACAGTAGCAAAATGACAGTGATGAAGTAGCCACGGAAATCATGTTATGGTGGGGGGTCACCACCCCATGAGGAGCTGTCTTAAAGTGTTGCGGCCTGAGGAAGGTTGAGAACCACTGTTTCACCCCTTGCTTTGCAGCATGTCGCAGTGGCACCAAGTCCAGCAGCTAGAGATCAAGTTTTTGGAGCAGGTCGATCAGTTCTACGACGACAACTTCCCGATGGAGATCCGCCACCTGCTGGCCCCGTGGATTGAAAGCCAGGACTGGTAGGGGCCGGCTCCCTCCCTGCACACACACGTTGTCCGCTCTCCAGACGGGCGATCTCTGCTGGGGTTCCCTTTTCCGTCACTAGGTGCATTCTTTTTTTCTTTTTTTTTTGTAATATATTTTATTGATTTTTTACAGAGAGGAAGGGAGAGGGATAGAGAGTTAGAAACATCGATGAGAGAGAGAAACATCGATCAGCCGCCTCCTGCACACGTCCCACTGGGGATGTGCCTGCAACCAGGATACATGCCCTTGACCGGAATCGAACCTGGGACCCCTCAGTCCGCAGGCCGACGCTCTATCTGCTGAGCCACACCGGCCTCGGGACGAGGTGCCTTCTTTTCAGATGAAGAGTTTTGATAGATTTGGGGAGGAGAATACCAGTTCTCTCCGGTTTCCAGTGCTTGGTTTTCCTGTAAGCCAAAAACACAACCACTTTCTCAAGGAGACAAAGTCATGGAGTGAATCAGTGGTGGATATCAATCCTCCCTCACAGACTCAATGTGAATAAGTACTTTTTCTTAGTGTATTTTACACACATGCTTTAAAATTCTGTTCACGTTGCGCAACTTAAACTTCTTTTATTTTATTTTTTTGGCTTTAAACAGTTGTCTAGTTTTTTATTGTGGTAAGATGTATGTAACACAACGTTTGCCACTTGAACCACCTCTAGGCGTGCAGTTCTGTGGCACTGAGTATATCTGTCCACACGGTCCAGCGGCCACACCGCCGCCCCTCTGCAGAGCCTGCTCACCTGCACGACCCGGACCTTTCTGCCCTTTAAACCCCGAGTCCTCATTCTCTCCATCCACACCATTCCCCTTCCTGTCTCTGGATTTGACTGTTCCAGGTCCCTCGTGGCAGATCAGCCCACAACATCTGTCCTTTGGTGGCTGACTGATTGCCCTTAGCATGATTAATTCATGTAGCGTGTATGAAAATGCTCCTCCTTTCGAAGGCTGCATAATGTTAATAAACTGTGTGTGCGTGTGTGTGTGTGTGTGTGTGTGTGTATACATATTATAAAAGCCAAACGGCTGGAAACGACTGGTCACCATGACAGGCACTGCGCCCAGCCAACCAGCCCGATTGGAGGCTGAGCTGGCTGGCCGGCCAACCTCCCATGGCCCCTCCCCCTGGCTGGCTCTGCCCCAATCGGGCCTGGCCGGCCAGAGTCCCCACCTGTGCACAAATTCGTGCACCGGGCCTCTAGTTTATACATAAAATCTATCTGTGCCGACATTGGCCTTGTCTCCGCCTTGGGGCCCTTGTCACTGAAGCCGCTCTGAGCGTTGGTGCCCACACACCTAGTCATTGATTGCAGTTCCCGAGGTGTCTTTCCAGAGAGGAATTGTGTAGGTGATTCTGTTTCTATCTGAGGCCTCTCCCGCTCTGTTTTTTCGGCAGCCTCACTATTTTACACACACACACCCTCTCCCAGCAATGCACCAGGGACCAGGTCCTCCCCAGCTCATGCCTCTTTGTGATTTGCATTACTTCGTCCGATCTCTGTGAAGGGGCATCTCCTGGTGTTTTGCTTTGCAGTCCCCTGCTGAGGCGTGATGTTGAGTGACCTTCCACGTGTACAGTTTAATTGTCCAACACCTCTACGTGCTTATCCCTGTGGGACAGGGTTTCACTTGAACATACGTGTGATGGGAAGGTAGACACCTTGCTCAGTTGTTTCTTGCTGTGTAACAACACTTTTTTTTTTTTTTAGGGAGGCGGCGTCTAACAACGAGAGTATGGCCACCATCCTTCTTCAGAACCTGCTCATACAGCTGGACGACCAGTTAGGCCGCGTCTCCAAAGAGAAGAACTTGCTGCTGATCCACAACCTGAAGAGAATCCGGAAAGTCCTGCAGGTGAGAGCGCGCCCACCTTTTCCAACGCTCAGCTTTCGGGTGTCAGAAACCAGTGAGGTACCCGCGTTACTCTGAAACCATCTTTGAAGAGCGGCCTGCCTGAATGCTCTTGCCACTTTGAATTCCGTGCTCAGTTGTCTGTTTTCCGTGAAACGTTGCCCCTGAGATGCGCTACCCGTGGGGAGGGCGTGCGACGTACAGGGGA
>JAAGEH010000413.1:302931-339666 GCA_011751065.1 Lasiurus cinereus | reverse complement strand
TCATGTGACTTCACTGTGGTGATCATGTGACTTCACGAGGCTCCAACTCTTTTTTTCTCTCTTCACCTGGAAGACAATCTTTAAAGACAACTCTGTGTGAGTCAGAGAAAGACCTGACACGCGGGTAATTTCTCCTCTTGTTTAGTTTTAATCATAAAAGTAACCCCTGCTTAATTGTTGTTAGATGTCTAACCGTACCAAAGAATGGAAGTACACGTGTCAATATCCATCCCACCCACCCCTGTTCCCCAAGGGTGATCATTCGTGGTATTTTTTTTTTTTATAAATTTTTTAATTGATTTTTTACAGAGAGGAAAGGAGAAGGATAGAGAGTTAGAAACATCGATGAGAGAGAGAGAGAGAGACATCCATCAGCCGCCTCCTGCACAACCCTTACTGGGGATGTGCCCGCAACCAAGATACATGCCCTTGGCCGGAATCGAACCTGGGACCTTTCAGTCCATAGGCCGACGCTCTATCCACTGAGCCACACCGGTTTCGGCGCCATTCGTGGTATTTTGACATATCCCCTCCCGGGCCTCTTTCTGTGCCCCCCAAGTATGGTATTGTGTGTTTTTCCCAGAGACTGTATGAACTGTGCTCTGGGTAGGTGAGCGCACTGCATTATTATTCCTAACGGCTAGCTGGTGTGGGTTAACTGTTTATTCGAAGCAGCTGTTAAGGTGTGTGTGCCTGTGAGAGTTAGTCCTGAAGAAATGCCAGGAAAGTCCCCAGGGTTTAAAGCTTCGGAAACCCCAAAGACACCGTCTTGTTTTTTCCTGGAGTTTCTTGGGTATTCGTGTAAATATACTTCCTGGAACCCAGCTCAGCCTTCTCTGGCTTTATAGTTCGTTTTGGTCACTTCTGTGAAACGAAGAGGAAGCTTTTATCTTCTGTTCTGATGGGTTTGCCGTTTATGAGCTTTAAGTTCTCCGAACGCCCCCACCAGGCAACAGAGAGAACTCCTTATCCTAGCATGTCAAACTCAAAGGCTAACATGGGCCAAACAGATGAGACATGAGGCCCCCAGGCCGCGAGTCTGACATGCTGGCAGCTCATACTGATGTAAAGGTTGCACGCGTTCCGAAGCTCCTTCTCGGTTGTCTGGCCTGCCCCACAACGACCCTATGGTGCATGACAACCAGCTGACAGGGCAACTGAAGTGACGGAGGTGACGCAGTGACCTGCCTGAGGTCGCACAGTGACCACCATCAGCCCGGTTCCCTTGATTTTACACGGCAAGTCACTCCCAGAGCAAGGGTCTCTGGTGAGTTAAACCTCCGGACATAGAACGTGTCAGGAAATATATCCAGAGTTTGCAGACACGGTGCTTGGTACCTTTAAGAAGTATTTTATTGCCGAAACCGGTTTGGCTCAGTGGATGGAGCGTTGGCC
The DNA here is from genome assembly GCA_011751065.1 of Lasiurus cinereus. Lineage (NCBI taxonomy): Eukaryota > Metazoa > Chordata > Mammalia > Chiroptera > Vespertilionidae > Lasiurus > Lasiurus cinereus. Next base: position 338,271 of record JAAGEH010000413.1, on the reverse strand, counting down.
TGTGGATTGAAAGGTCCCAGGTTCGATTCCGGTCAAGGGCATGTACCTTGGTTGCAGGCACATCCCCAGTAGGAGGCGTGCAGAAGGCAGTTTCTCTCTCACATCAATGTTTCTCTCCCTGTCTTCCTCTCCCTTCTTCTCTCCCTCCCCACCTCTCTATCTATCTCTATCATCTCTATCTCTATCTCAAATAAATAAAAAATATTTTTTAAAAATAGTATCAAGGCCGAAACCGGTTTGGCTCAGTGGATAGAGCGTCGGCCTGCGGACTGAAAACTCCCAGGTTTGATTCCGGTCAAGGGCATGTATCCTGGTTGCCGGCACATCCCCTGTAGGGGGGCGTGCAGGAGGCGGCTGATTGATGTCTCTCTCTCATCGATGTTTCTAACTCTCTATCCCTCTCCCTTCCTCTCTGTAAAAAAAAAAATCAATAAAAATATATTTTAAAAAAATAGTATAAAGACTTAAAAAGATAAAATAGAGAAAAAAAATCCTCCATGACTACATGTTAAGGAACTGTATCTTCCATCATAGAAAGCCCTCGCCATGCAGGGAAGAACTGGGCTTCATTCAGACATAAAACTTCTAACTCTTGGCACGCCGAGACGGAGCGGACCAGCCGCAGGGCAGAGGGATGAACACAAGAAACACGCACACAGAAGCCAGCTTCTCTCCTTCCTCCTCCCGGCACACGTGGAGGGTTTCTGTTTCTTGTTTTTGTTGCCTCGTTGCTCTTTTTTTTTTTTTTTTTTTTTTTGAGATGCATACACATGGAAACTGCTGAAAGATGACATCTTGGAAACTCACAGAAGTAAGAGGTGCTAATTTGGTTTTGACTCTATGGGGATCCATTTTCCATAAGATGTTTTTGTCGTACACATTCAGCGAGGGACTAAGACGTGCAAAAGGGGAGTGGGAGAAACAGCCTGTGATTCTTTGCTCTTAGAAAAGGAGGAGAATGAGTAAGTTAACCTCACAAGACCCGGGGAGACACTGATTCTGAAAGGGAAGGTAGCAGAAGGTGAAGCGGGAAAGGAAAGTGAAAAAGTATGTGCCGTGGCGCTGAGAAATGTTGAAAGTATCATCAAGAAGGAACTCCTGTGGCTGTGAGAAAAACAAGGACACATGGCGATTCTTGGATGGTGGATGGAAGCAGTAGGTGCGAAGATGAGCAACAGGATCATGGACAACATTCTAGCTGGAAGGAATCTGAAGTTGTCAGCACCCAGAAATCAGAAACGGGCACCCCCGTGTCAAAGCAGAATTGCTTTCATTGTTTTACCTCGTGAGTTTCTGTCCATTCATTTCCTGCCTTTTGCAGGGAGCAGGCCTAAGCTGGCCATTGGACATCCCCCGAGGGGTCCTCAGCCGCTGTGCTCGCCGGCCATGAACCCGGCTTCTGGCTGAGTGGTGCTCCCACTGTGGGAGCCCACTGACCACTGGGGACAGCTCCTGCATTGAACGTCTGCCCCCTGGTGGTCAGTGTGTGCCATAGCGACTGGTCATTCTGCCGTTTGGTCGATTTGCATATTAAGGTTTTATTCTATAGCAATGGTTCTCAACCTTTCTAAGGCCAAGACCCTTGCATACAGTTCCTCATGTGGTGGTGACCCCCCAACCATGAAATTTTGCTGCTGTTATGCATCATGATGTAAATATCTGCATTTTCCGATGGTCTTAGGCGACTCCTGTTAAAGGGTTGTTTGACCCCCAAAGGGGTCGAGACCCACAGGTTGAGAACTGCTGTTCTATAGGATAGTTTTACAGAGAGACGTGCCAATTGGCATCCATCATCTGACAAAACCAGGGCCATCAAAATGTTTACAACCCATAACCTCATTTCTTTCCTAGAAAGACCCCTTAGTCTACTCATCTGTATAACTGACTTTTGATGAATTGCTAATTTCCCACCTTGTAGATCGTTATTTTAGTTTTCTCTGTTACTGGTCTTTTGGCCATTTCACGGGTCATCGGCACCTCCTTCGGAGAGGGGGGCGGAGTAAGTGCATTTGCCTGCATTTATTGTGCCTCGCGTTAATCCCGTCTTGGAAAGAGGCTACTAATGGCAAACTTTGAGGCTGTGACTGAAATGAGGGTGGTGACCAGATGAGACTTGTAAACCAAGGACACACAGGCGCCTGAGGGGCCTGGTAGACAAGGCGAGTGGTGGGCACGAAGGCATCCATGGGAAGATGTGCTTCCTGGAGGGTTAGCGTGTTTTAACTCACATAGCACACCCGGCTGGTCACCACACACGGCACAAGCAAGGACCAGAAGCCGTGTGTCCCGCAGACCATGAAGCACATAGTTAACTAGTGAGTACCATATTGTCCGGCTTATAAAACGACTGGGCGTATAAGACAACCCCCACCTTTTCCAGTTAAAATATAGTTTGGGATAGACCCGCCCTATAAGAGGACACCTGGTGTATAAGACAACCCCCGACTTTTGAGAAGATTGTCCTGGGTTAAAAAGTCGTCTTATACGCCGGAGAATACGGTAGCTACAGTTCGTAATGACTAACTCTTCTGCCTAAAACCTGCTCTAAGGCACGCTAACGTCACGTGAGTTTCGAAGGCAGGACAATAGGCCTCCAAGAAGTCTGCGCTCACAGTATAATTTCTGTGATTTTGTGATAGCTGGAGCAAACCCCAAGGGTTTCCCATAGTTATTAGGATATCACTTTTTAATTGGCAAACAGCCATGTCTCTTTGTGATGCACATACTTAAGCTTTTCTGTTGCTTCCGCTCACTTCTCTGCAGGGAAAATTTCATGGAAACCCAATGCACGTGGCCGTGGTCATTTCGAACTGTTTAAGGGAGGAGCGGAGAATACTGGCGGCGGCCAACATGCCCGTTCAGGTAAGATTGTCTGAGCCCGTGATCTTGTTATCTCCGGGGGCGCAGTTTTTCCGAACTGACATCTTTTCTTGTGCATGAGCTTTGTACACCACCCTTCGGGTCACTGGTAACCAAGACCCAGGTCCTCTTCGAGTGAGATCCTCTTCTCTGCTTCGGGTTGAGTTTTTTGAGCGTTTGTTGGTAGAATCTTACCGATACATTATTTTCTTTCTCTCCTGGTCACGCTCTGGTCCACGGGGTTATAACATTGGTTCAAGAATCTCGTTAGCTACCGCCCTAGCTGGCTTGGCTCAGTGGATAGAGCGTTGGCTCTCAGGCTGAAGAGTCCCAGGTTAGATCCTGGTCAAAGGCATGTACCTCGTTTGCAGACTCAGTCTTTGGCCCTGGTTGGGCATGGAAGCAAACATATTTAATGTCAGATTATTAGAGTGGGCAGTGCCGGGAGAGGTTGGCCAGCCTTTCTGTTTAACAAAGCTAACCTTTTGACATAGTCTTTCGGAAACTTTCTTTGTTGCAGTATAAAAATAATTCTCATGAATTTAAGTGTAATTCTAAGTTTACTATACTAATTTTTAAATTACATGTATTAGTGTTAAAGAATTTCAAAATTAATATAAGCTTAGCCGAAACCGGTGTGGCTCAATGGATAGAGTGTTGGTCTGTGACTGAAAGGTCCCAGGTTCGATTCTGGTCAAAGGCATGTACCTTGGTTGCGGGCACATCCCCAGAAGGGGGCGTGCAGGAGGTGACTGATCGATGTCTCTCTCTCATCGATGTTTCTGACTCTCTATTCCTCTCCCTTTCCCTCTGTAAAAAATCAATTTTATATATATATATGTTTGTTATAGCAAATAAAAAAAATGTTAACTATAAAATAACCTCTAACTTTACTATCCATGGAGAACACACATAACATTGGGGGGCAGTATTCTTCCAATCACATGTACTTGAGTATACATGTCTGTACCTATATCCCCATATTTCTAAATATCATTCCTCTATAAGCAATAGAGATCATAAACATTTGGTATTTGATAATGTTCTCTATTTTTAATCATGTGACACTACTTGTATGTCACTGAATGTTTTTCTACAGCATGATTTTTAGCGGGTACAGAGTATCCTACCCCATAGTGACCCAAACCTCAGTTCAGAGCATACTGCACACCCCACATGCACCAGAAACCTCGTTCTGGCCGAAACCAGTGTGGCTCAGTGGATAGAGCGTCGGCCTTCAGACTGAGGGGTCCCGGGTTCAATTCCGGTCAAGGGCATACACCTTGGTGGCAGGCACATCCCCAGTAGGAGGCATGCAGGAGGCAGCTGATCGATGTCTCTCTCTCATCGATGTTTCTAACTCTCTACCCCTCTCCCTTCCTCTCTGTGAAAAATCAATAAAATATATTTAAAAAAATAAAAAAATAAAAGAAACCTCATTCTGTCAGCACCACTGAAGTGTCCTGAATTTCTTTTAACAGGGGCCGCTGGAGAAATCCTTACAGAGCTCGTCCGTTTCGGAAAGACAGAGGAACGTGGAGCACAAAGTGGCCGCCATTAAGAACAGCGTGCAGGTGAGGGAGCGGGGCTGGCTGTGGCCCCGGCGGTCCAGGGTGCGTGCGGGCGGGAACCATCGGTCGCCGGGAGATCAGATCTCTCCCGGGCTGTGTTCCCATTGGAAAGATTTCTCTGGGGGGAGCTTTCTAACCGCAGTTACTGGCGTCTGTCCGCCCACCCCCTCCATCCTGGGAGCATGCGGCCTCAGGCGAGTAGTCAGCTCCCATCTCAGCCTCTGCTTCCTCCCGGGGAGGAGGGAGGCCTCCCATCGGGTCACCGCTGTGACAGCCGGAGCTCGCATCGCAAGAGCCGGGTCTTGACACGAAAGGCCCGCTGTGTGTGAGCAGAGAACGGCAGCAGGTTGAGAGAAGAGAAAAGTACAAATCTCAGCGAGAGGAACAGGAGACACGGCGGAGGCAAAGATGTTGCTTCTAAGACGTAGAGAGGGGAAAAGTGTGTACAGTGGTACCTCGAGATACGAGTGCCCTAACAGACGAGATTTTTGAGATATAAGCCATCGAGCGAGCGATTTTTGCTTTGAAATACGAGCAACAGTTGAGATAGGAGTCATCGCGGGGATCGGCCGGCTGCACATGACCCACCCGTTTACCGCGACTCGAGCGTCTCCTAGTTTCCCACGCCTCAAGGTGACGGAACGAATTCAACTCGTATCTCGAGGTACCGCTGTACTGGATTGTCATAAACGGCAGCGGGTTAGAAAGGAGACTTCCAGCAAAGTGGCCATGGGTCCCGAGAGCAGGATTGTACGGAACTAACGGGTGGAAGAGAGATGGGGGGCACTGTTTGATGCTCACGGAGACACAAGAGGACCGCTTCCGATTGGGCAGAGGCCACGGGTGGGCAAATCCAGCCGGTTCTGCCAGTGACAATTAGAGAAATTCTCAGCTGTCCTGGGAATGGGCTCTGCGTACAGGTAGGTTCTGGATCAGTGGCTCTCAACCTATGGGTCGCGACCCCTTTGGGAGTCCAAACGACCCTTTCACAGGGGTCGCCTAAGACCATCGGAAAATGTAGATATTTACATCACGATGCATCACAGTAGCAACATCTCATGGTTGGGAGTCACCACCACATGAGGAACTGCATGCAAGGGTCGCGGCCTGAGGAAGGTTGAGAACCACCGTTCTGGATGGTTGGTCTACGGACTCACCAGCAACGGGGAGAAGGAAACGGTGTATTTTGAAATACTTGGTGATGTTGCATCGACATGCTTCATTATAATCACTGAGCGGGCATGTGCTTGTTGTTTTCTTTTTGTGAAAAGATAACAGAACAAGACACCAAGTACTTAGAAGACCTGCAGGATGAATTTGACTACAGGTATAAAACGATTCAGATGATGGGTGAGTCTTTGTTTCCTCTGTAATTCTGCACAGGAAGGTCAAAGCCCCATGACCCCCGGCTTCCCCTTTGCTCACGGAATTGATGGATAGGTCTCCTTCCCTGGGCGAATGGTGTTTTCTAAAGGGAGGATTCGGCGGAGGAGTGTTTCTTTCGTCTCGTCCTTTCTCCTGCTCACCACTTCTAAGTCAGCGATAAAGCTGATGAGAAGGCCCTTCACGCTGGCATGCAGCTCCAAAAACTAAGTACAGTGGTACCTCGAGATACGAGTGCCCTAGATGTTTGAGATACGAGCCATCAAGCGAGCGATTTTTGCTTTGAAATACGAGCAACATTTGAGATAGGAGTCATCGCGCGGATTGGCCGGCTGCACACGACCCACCAGTTTACCTCGACTTGAGCATCTCATAGTTTCCCACGCCTCAAGGTTACGGAACGAATTAAACTCGTATCTCGAGGTACCACTGTACCTTCTCCTATGGAAGCAAAACATCATGATCACAGTTAAAAAGGGTAACGATAGTTGCCAGAAAATTAATCATGTCCATCCTAGATGAGTTTTGTTTTTGTATTATTGATTTTTTTACAGAGAGAGAGAGGGATAGAGAGTTAGAAACATCAATGAGAGAAAAACATGGATCAGTTGCCTCCTGCACACCCCCTACTGGGGATGTGCCCACCACCAAGGTCCATGCCCTTGACCGGAATCGAACCTGGGACCTTTCAGTCCGCAGGCTGACCCTCTATCCACTGAGCCAAACCGGTTTCGGCCTAGGTGAGTTTTTTAACATATAAATTTTTAAAGTTATAAAGTAGAGATGTGACTCCCTGTAGGAAATTTGGAAAATAGGCAAAAGCAATCTCTCTATATATAAAAGTCTAAGTGACCATGGCAACCAAACGGATGATTGGACAGGGTGTATGAGGTGACTCAGCCAGCAGGGCGGGGGAACAGGGGAGCGGGTTATGAGTGAGGGGCGACCAAACTACTGAGCAGCAGGCTGTGTAGGGCGACCAGGCCAGCAGAGGGGTTAGTGACAGGTGACCAAATGACCAAGCAGCAGGCTGCATGGGGCAACCAGGCCTGCAGGGGGGGCAGTTGGGGGTGATCAGGCCAGCAGGGGAGCAGTTAAGGGTGACCAGGCCAGCGGGGATGGGGCAGTTGGGGGCAACTAGACCAGCAGGGAGGGCAGTTAGGGGCAATCAGGCAGGCAGGCAGGTGAGCAGTTAGGAGCCAGTGGTCCCAGATTGGAGAGGGTACAGGCTGGGCTGAGGGGACTTCTTCCCGCGCCCCCCCTCCCCGCATGAACTTCATGCACCAGGCTCTAGTAAAAAAATAAAAATCACACAAATTCCCACTGTCTATAGATAAAAAGTCAAAATGGTAATATACTTCCTTCAAGCCATTGTCCTATATGTTCAAATACACACCTATCTATTTATTGCAAAATACTGAGGTAATCTTGTACATAGTTTTGTATGTTTCCGTTTGACGTTTTAAGTTTTTCCCCATATCATAAAAAATCTTCACAACATCATTTTAATAACTATAGAAATATCAAACAGCAAGGATACTGATTTATTTGACTATCCCTTTGTTGTCAAACATTGAAGTTAGATGTTTTTTAAGAAATGGAAGAATGAGACTATCTGCTAGGTTTCCGATTCACAAGTAATAATGGATCCTTTAAAGTGTGTTGTATTTAGTGGGACAATTAGAGAAATTCAAATTAAGTCTAGATTAGTCCATGGAATTGTTATCAATGATAATGTACTGGCTTTGATCATTGTAAGGCATTAGAGGAAGCTGCATGAAGGATATATGGAAACTCTATTATCTTTTAAATTCCAAAACTATTTAAAAATAATTTAAAAGCAAATTGGATCTAAATCTCTACTTTAAAGAATCATTGTTAGCCCAGCTAGAGTTGCTCAGTGATTGACAATCGACCTATGAACCAGGAGGTCATGGTTTGATACCCAATCAGGGCATATGCCCAGGTTGTAGCCTCAGTCCCCAGTGTGGGGTGTACTAGAGGCAGCCAATCAATGATTCTCTCTCATCATTGATGTTTCTATCTCTCTCTCAGTCTCCCTTTCTCTCCGAAATCAATAAAGATACAATTTAAAATAAGTAAAGCCACCAGGGGTGCCTTCCCACCCTGCTGTCCTGGTACCGCTTTTTCAAATACAGTGGTACCTCGAGATACGAGTTTAATTCGTTCCGTAACCTTGAGGCGTGGGAAATGATGAGACGCTAGAGTCGCAGTAAACTGATGGGTTGTGTGCAGCCGGGCGATCCGCGCGATGACTCCTATCTCAACTGTTGCTCGTATTTCAAAGCAAAAACCGCTCACTCCACGGCTCATATCTCAAAAATCTCGTATGTTAGGGCACTCATATCTCAAGGTACCACTGTACATGAGTCAGATCAGCATTCCTGGAGTTCACTTTCCACAGATGGGAGTGGTCGGTAGAAACCATCGCTTGCTCTATCCCAATAAAATGTGATGTTTAAGTTATATGATACAACTTTCCTTGCACATCTTCCATTTAGGAGGATACAGCCTTTGGGTTTTTCTTCAGTTAGAGATGTTTTGAAAATCTGCAACTCTTTCCCGCTTCTCGTTGTACTGTGAGGCTAGCCCAGTGGTTCTCAACCTGTGGGTCGCGACCCCTTTGGGGGGTCGAACGACACTTTCACAGGGGTCGCCTAAGACCATGGGAAAACACAGGGATTTACATTATAATTCATAACAGTAGCAAAATCACAGTGATGAAGTATGGTTGGGGGTCACCACCACGTGAGGAACTGTATTAAAGGGTCGCGGCCTTAGAAAGGTTGGGAACCACTGGGCTAGCCTATTTTGTAAAAAAAAATTTTAAAAAGTGGGGGCAGAGGGAATTAAGGACTGAGTCTTTGTTATTCGTTCATGAGACCAAGGAGACGAAACACCAACTCCACCAGGAAGCTTCTCGTAACCCCTGGGCACAAGGGAGGGCCTTAGCAGGAGTCAAATAGGACTTCCCTGTGGGCACAGAGGAGACCTCCTTCCTCTCCTGCTTGTGCCAGCCACCGGGGTTATCACCGACGTAGCGGTATCTGCTGAGGATCCACCATACAGCCTTTTGTGGCTTCTCTCGGCCTGTCCCCGAAAGGGACATGGTGGACGCAGGTCTTCTCTCCCGGTCTACAGCCGAGAGCCCCTCTCTCCGTGCTGGGACGGGGACCCTCCCTCCCGGGCCAAGGGAACAGACTTACTTCCCTGCTCCACTCCCTCAGGGCCCTCGGCCTCTGAGGAGGGCAGATGGCAGCCGATGTGGCTCTCAGGGCCGAGACCTGGGTCCGGGAGGGACCCTAAGTCTGCTCTCTCTTCCTTCCAGACCAGGGTGACAAGAACAACGCCCTGATGAGCCAGGAGGTGTTGACTCTGCAAGAAATGCTCAACAGCCTCGACTTCAAGAGGAAGGTCAGTGACAGCTGTAGCGTGGCCTGTCTGTCGGCGGTTTTCCTCCTTTGCCCTCATCCGGTCCCACGGAACAGAACCGAGGCCTGGGATCTGTGCTGAGGGAAGAAAGGGCAGCGCCGAAACCGGTGTGGCTCAGTGGATAGAGCGTCAGCCTGCAGACCAAAAGGTCCCAGGTTCGATTCCGGTCAGGGGCATGTACCTTGGTTGTGTAGAAACATCGATGAGAGAGAGAGACATGGATCAGCCGCCTCCATCACTGGTGATGTGCCTGCCACCAAGGTACGTGCCCTTGACTGGAATCAAGCCTGAGTCCTTTCAGTCCGCAGGCCGATGCTGTATCCACTGAGCCACACCGGTTTCGGCAACTGGAAAATTAAGTGTTCCAGTTTCCATGCTGGAAAATGACCTCGAGCTGGGTTTCAAGATGGTTTACCACAGGCTGAATTTTTCCATCGAACCTACTCCCAAGGAGAGGAGGGACTTTTTTTTTCTGGTTCAATGACCTATTTTAAAAGAGGAGGAAACATCTCTATTTAAATTTTCAATAAATCCTTTTTTATTAAGTAGGATAAATCAGTATTTTATTTCTGAAAGTCCCTCTCCATTTTTTATGCAGGGATTTGTGTTAGCACAAATAAATACAAAACCTATTTTACCCTAAATTATAAACGTAAACAGTTATATATCAGACTAGAGGCCCAGTGCACAAAATTCCTGCATGGGACGCGGGGAAGGAAGTTCCTCAGCCTGGTCTGCACCCTCTCGCAATCTGGGACTGCTGGCTCTTAACCACTCACCTGCCTGCCTACCTGATCACCTCTAACCCCTTTGTCTGCCTGCCTGATTGCCCTTAATCACTCTGCCTGCCTGCTTGCCTGCCTAATCACCCCTAACCACTCTGTAAGTCTGCCTGATTGGCTCTAACTACTTGCCTGCCTGCCTGATTTTCCCTAACAGCTCACCTGCGTGCCTGATCACCCCTAACCACTTGTCTGCCTGCCTGATTGCTCCTAATTGCCTCTGCCTGCCTGCCTGTTCACCCCTAACCACTCTGCCTGCCTGCCTGATGGCTCCATCAGGAAGGGATTGTCCAGAATGACATCTGGGAGGTCCTTTGGCTGTCTGATCTAATTAGCATATTATACTTTTATTATTATAGATTTTAAACATGCAGATCGTTAATGCAAGATAAACTTAATCAAGGCATACTACATGTTTGATGCACGCCATCTTATTCAACTTTAGGAGTAAGATTTTAAGGAGAGAGAGAGAACCTTAGGAATAATTGCTTAGATCAAAAGACCAAATTCCAGCAGAGTTCACTGGTTTATCCAGATTCGAATAGCTTGTGGCAAAGCCAGGGTAGGAATTCCTAGGCCTTTAGCAGTGATACTTCTCCACGATCCCTTTCAAAATCCAGCCAAAGAACTAACAACAGCTAACACAGAAAGGCTCACATGTTCATCAGTACCTTCTAAAATAAATGCGCGAACATGCTTAAACGCATATTCATTCAATGGGCAAATCTTTTTAAAAGCAGATACAGTGGTACCTCGAGATACAAGTTTAATTCGTTCCGTCACCTTGAGGCGTGGGAAACTATGAGACGCTTGAGTCGTGGTAAACTGGTGGGTCGTGTGCAGCCGGCCGATCCGCGCGATGACTCCTATCTCAAATGTTGCTCGTACAGTGGCACCTCGAGATATGAGTGCCCTAACATACGAGATTTGAGATACGAGCCGTCGAGCGAGCGATTTTTGCTTTGAAATACGAGCAACAGTTGAGATAGGAGTCATCGCGCGGATCGGCCGGCTGCACACGACCCACCCGTTTACCGCGACTCGAGCGTCTCATAGTTTCCCACGCCTCAAGGTGACGGAGCGAATTAAACTCGTATCTCGAGGTACCACTGTATTTCAAAGCAAAAATCGCTCGCTCGACGGCCCGTACCTCAAAAATCTCGTAGGTTAGGGCACTCACTCGTATCTCGGGGTACCGCTGCAGAAGGCGGTGCAGGTCAGACGCATTGCCCTCCGGTTGGCTGAGTTAGGAGTGACTGGGCTGGGGCCCCGGGAGCCTTTACCTCCTCAGCAGGCCTCTCTGTTCCAGGAAGCGCTCGGCAAGCTGACGCAGATCGTGCACGAGGCGGACCTGCTGGCGGGCAGCATGCTGGCGGAGGAGCTGCAGGACTGGAAGCGGCGGCAGCAGGTGGCCTGCATCGGGGGCCCCCTGCACAGCGGGCTGGACCCGCTGCAGAACTGGTGAGGCAGCGGCTTCCGTTCCTGGACAAACCATGGCCTGCGCCCAGGCTCAGCGCCACTCGGCCGCGGAAAGCCGCTCAGGCCAGGGGGGGTGCTGAAACCAGCAGCGTCATCCTCCACGTGTTCCTCGCTTCTGTTCCTGGGTGGAGAGAGAGAAAGCCTCGGAGAGATTCATGCAATGCTTAAGAATTGCCTAATTTCCTTCTATACCAGCGGTTCTCAACCTTCCTCAGGCCGCGACCCTGGCACACAGTTCCTCATGGGGTGGTGACCCCCAACCAGGAAATGTTACTACTGTGATGCATCGTGATGTCAATATCTGCATTTTCCGGTGGTCTTAGGCGACCCCTGTGAAAGGGTCGTTCGACCCCCAAAGGGGTCGCGACCCACAGGTTGAGAACCACTGTTATATACCAAGCTTAAAATCCCTAGCCAGACGGGCTCAGTGGATAGCGCATCCGCCTGCGGACAAAGGGTCCCGGTTCGATTCCGGTCAAGGGCATGTACCTCCGTTGCAGACTCCTCCCCGGCCGGGCCCCGGTTGAGGCGTACGCAGCAGGCAACCAGTCGCTGTTTTTTCTCTCACGTCGGTATTTCTGTCTTTCCCCCTCTCTCTAAAAATCAATAGAAAACTCTCCTCGGGCCCGGCCCACGTGGCTCAGAGGCTGAGTGCTGACCTGTGAACCAGGAGGTCACGGTTCGATTCCCCATCAGGGCTCGGGGACGGACGGGTCTGGGTGGTGGAAGGCAGCCTCCTCCCTCATCCCCGTCTCCCTCCTCAGGCCCCGACCCCGCTCCCTGCTGCACTCGGGGCAGGAGAACACAGACACTTCCTCAGGGTTCTCCGTCGCCAAGTCCCAGGCTAATCCCAGGTCTTACCACAAACTTGTGCTCGTTGATACAACTTCTTCTCCAGGCCTCTCACACAAAACATGCTCCACACCATGTGTTTTTAAAGCTCTCAGGTTGCCTTCCTTTGCTCCTTCGTGTCAGATTCTTATCATGCATGTCCCGCAGACCGATCGGTGTTAAACAGAGGGTCATTGCCAGGCCTTTCTTGTCTGTAACTGAAGGTCTGCATTAGAAAATGTTGCAAATATATAACATTGTCTCATGCATCCTAGAGCAGTGGTTCTCAACCTTCCTAAGGCCGCGACCCTGGCACACAGTTCTTCATGGGGTGGGGACCCCCAACCATGACATTTTGCTACTGTGATGCATCGTGATGTCAATATCTGCATTTTCCGATGGTCTTAGGCGACCCCTGTGAAAGGGTCCTTTGACTCCCAAAGGGGTTGCGACCCACAGGTTGAGAACCACTGTCCTAGAGGAAACCATAGATTAAGAAAAAGAAATGTAAGCAAACTGTCGCTAACCTTTCGGGGAATTGTGTGATTGATTTACCGTATTTTGCCACGTATAAGACGACTGGGCGTATAAGACCACCCCCAACTTTTCCAGTTAAACTACAGAGTTTGGGATATACCCACCCAATAAGATGACACCCGGAGTATCAGACCACCCCCAGCTTTTCCAGTTAAACTATAGAGTTTGGGATATGCCCACCCTATAAGATGACACCCGGCGTATAAGACGACCCCCGGCTTTTGAGAAGATTTTCCTGGTTCAAAAGCCGTCTTAGACGCCGGAAAATACGGGTTGCTCAATACCTGGCCATCTGTGCGGTTAACGGTTGAAAGGGCGGGCGGAAAACAGCAGGAGGTGGCGGGGAACCATCGGCGGCTGTGCTCTGCGCCCACAGCTTCACCCTGTTGGCGGAAAGCCTGTTCCTGCTCAAGCGGCAGCTGGAGAAGCTGGAGGAGCAGTCTGCCAAGGTGACGTACGAAGGGGACCCCATCCCCGTGCAAAGGCCGCACCTGCTGGAGAGAGTCACCTTCTTGATCTACAGCCTTTTTAAGAGGTGAGCACGGTCCCCAAATGCCTCCGGCAGCCTCAGCCCTGTGCCCGGGGCAGAGACACCCTGGGGGTTCTGGCGTTCATGTGAAGTGGGGGACAGTGAGCCTGGGGGTGAGCTGAATAAAGCTCAGAGAGTCCCAGAACCATTTCTGTTCTTCACTGCTCGCCAGTACAGTGGTACCTCGAGATACAAGTTTCATTCATTCTATCACCTTGAGGCGTGGGAAACTATGAGTCGCGGTAAACTGGTGGGTTGTGTGCAGCCGGCCGATCCGCGCGATGACTCCTATCTCAAATGTTGCTCGTGTTTCAAAGCAAAAATCGCTCGCTCGATGGCTCGTATCTTAAAAAATCTTGTATGTGAGGGCACTTGTATCTTGAGGTGCCACTGTACTCTCCCCGCAGCCCCACCCCCAACCCACCGAGCCCCTGTTCCACGAACCAAACACACCACCCACCTGAAGTTCACTTGTCAACCTGGAGAAAGAGAGGGTTTCACCGTTTCTTCGGTGCACATCTGAGAAATGACGGCTGCAGAGCGTGTTTTTTGTTTAGAAGCTCATCCAAAAAAGTAAAATCAAATACTAGTAGGTACCAGAAACCCTACTACAGTATCGACTTCAAAAATGGCACGAAATTCTCTTTCTGTGTTACGTTAATTTCAGAGAAAGTGAATTTCATGCCATTTGTGAAGTCGATAGTAGGATTTCTGGTACCTACTAGTATATTTTTTTAGTAGGATAAAAATAAGGCTTTTAAGGATGATATGTTTAGAGAAGTGAATGAATTAGATGAGGTAAGGAGAGTAAGAAACAAACTTATAGTGATGCGTTGGAAGGTTAATCGAAACCATCCTTATTTAATGTAGCTTACCTTGATTTTTATTTTTTCTGATATTAACATTTCCATGTAGCTTTCTTGTGATTTACATTTTCCTGATAAATCTTGTCCATTTTTCTACTTTTAATTTGTTGCTATTAGTGGTTTTAGATGAACCTCTTGTTTTTGCATCTCATTGTTTATCGTATTTTGAACCAATCTCCAAGTTTCTGCATTTTAATAAGAGAGAGAGCTTGACTCATTTATACAAAAAGGGGTTTCTGACAGCATACAAGGTGAAAAAATGTTAGTGAGGAATATGTGAATATCATATTTTTAAAAGGGAAGAATACAATTGCATGCACGTATGCACAGAAAAACATGTGAGGGATGAAAGACAAAAAAGATCACTAAGTGGTAGGACTATTAGTGATTTCAAAAATTCTGCTTACTTGTATTTTCCTTTATTCCTAGAATATGCATGTATTGTTAAAATAGTAAAAGTTAAAAAAATAATAAAAGTTTTATAACCAAAAAAAAAAAAATAGGGCTTTTGTTCTTGACTCGATTCCAACAATTAAGAATGAATCACTGCTGTGGTGGAGGGAGGGTTTCCAGGCCATTTCCCCGCTCCGGGTCACCATTCATTGGGGAGGCGTCTTTGGAGCCTGAGCTTTGCCGGGGGGTTGAACGTCTGCTAAGTGTGGGACACGTGGACTGTGGAGGAGAACAGCATCCTGTGCCCCGTGGTTTGCAGCCTGTCGCTGTGCTCCGGGTGTTCAAGTGACGCTCTCTGTTCCCTTTGACTCTAGCTCCTTTGTGGTGGAGCGGCAGCCATGCATGCCCACCCACCCGCAGAGGCCGATGGTGCTCAAAACGCTCATCCAGTTCACGGTGAAGCTAAGGTAGGCAGAGCGCGGCCTGTCAGCTGTCAGCTCGGGCTGATACGCAAATCTAATCTACCGAAAGGCGGACCCACCAGCTGCTACGATGTACATTGACCATCAGGGGGAAGACGCTCCACGCAGCAGTGCCCCCTGGTGGTCAGTGCGCTGGGCAAGCGCTGCTCACGTGGGGAGCAGGCCTAAGCCAGCAGGTGGACATCCCCCAAGGGGTCCCGGACTGCGAGAAGGCACAGGCTGGGCTGAGGGACCCCGTCCCGTGCCCCGCCCCCCAGTGCACAAATGTTGTGCACTAGACCTCTAGTACCAGAATAAAATAAAGCTGTATCTATAGACTTTGATTTTTCTTTTGTTTATACTTTTAACCTAAATTGTGGCGTGAACCAAAATGTATAGCTATCTTTCTGACCTAGCCAAGGTGTTATCCAACACACATCAACGACAGCAAAAGGGAAACACTTCCCCAGTGTTTGTCTATATATTAAGTGGCTGGTGTCAGCATGAGTAACGTGGAGAACTGAAGAGGAGTTGGACGTGTTTAGAACATACCAACGTAACGGGAGATGATGTAACTTGATTGATATGTGTATGCTATAGATATGTCTACATCTCTAAATGTAAAACAGGCTTTTAGAACTTGCAATGTTCACCTTTGATTCTTGATGTGTCTTTCCAGACTACTAATAAAGCTGCCAGAACTAAATTATCAAGTCAAGGTGAAAGCATCAATTGACAAGTGAGTATCTAATTTCATCCTGAAACATGAACATGTGAGACTCTTAAAAAAAAAAAAAAGAACTATTCTCATTGTATAGAGCAGTGGTTCTCAACCTTCCTAATGCTGCGACCTTTTAATACAGTCCCTCATGTTGTGGTGATCCCCAATCATAAAATTATTTTTGTCGCTACTTCATCACTGTAATTTGCTACTGTTATGAATCTTAATGTAAATCTCTGTGTTTTCTGATGGTCTTAGGAGACCCTGCTAGCTGTTCGCTACCCACAGGTTGAGAACCGCTGGTATAGAATCATTTCAAACGTTTCCATTTATTTCTCTAACGTTACATCTCAATGCACTTCACACATGGGACTTGGAAGTCCCACTATTTAACAGAACTCCAGTAAAGGCTTATTTTTAAAATTTTGCTCCGAACACTGGGAAACAAATTGCATATAATGATATCCTCCTCATCCCCTGCCTACTACCCTCTCACATATTATAAAAAGCGTTCCTAGGTCGATGACCTCGCTTATCCTAAACCATCTTCTTGCGTTTGCAGGAATGTCTCCACTCTGAGGTAAGCCTTTACCCTGGGACTTTCTGTTGCTGTCGTACATGTGTTTTCCCGGCACCCGTGCCAACGGCTGGGATGTCTCCCCAGTAACCGCAGGTTTGTGCTCTGCGGAACCCACGTCAAGGCCATGTCCATCGAGGAATCTTCCAACGGGAGCCTCTCGGTGGAGTTCCGACATTTGGTGAGTGCCGGTGCCAGGCAACTTACACAGGCTCCTCTTTCCTTCCTCCGATCCAACCCATCTTCACTGACAGGCTGGGGGGCCCGGGCCGGTGGTTTCTTCATGCTTCTTACACGTGATGAAAGGTGGTGTTGAGCTCTAACAACGTGCCATCTGTCAGGAATTTAAGATGGGAGAAGGAGCACCGAAGCTAAACTCGGGCCCGAGTTCTTACCAGTGAAGTAGAACCCAAATACACGCTGAGTGGCCAGGTTTATCATGACCTCTGAGCGCCTCATCATCTGGCTACTCAGTGTCTATCCTATAGAACAGTGGCTCTCAACCTTTCTAATGCTGCGACCATTTAATACAGTTCCTCATTTTGTGGTGAATCGTCATGAAAATATCTGTGTTTTCTGATGGTCTTAGGCGACCCTGCTAGTGGTTCTCAACCTGTGGGTCACTGCTGGAGAGCCTGAGACCATCAGAACACAGGGCACGACCCATAGGTTGAGAACCGCTGCTATAGAATAAAAGGCTCATATGCAAATTGTCCCCTAGACCAGGAGTTCAACCAGCAGGCAGACTGGCCAACTGCCCATGTCCCCTTCCCCTGGCCCCACCCATGCACGAATTCATGCACCGGGCCTCTAACACACACACACACACACACACACACACACACTGAGTGGCCAGATGATTATGCATTCAGAGATCATAATAACCTGGCCACTCAGCGGATATAGTAATCGGTCCCTAGATTTTGGTAACAATCACAAAAGTAACCCATCTTGCAATGGACAGCCATTCCTGGGTTTATTTTTTTAAACGCCCCTGAGAAATGACATCAAGGAACAGCAAGACAGGCTGCAGGCACCTTCACTGGAAGCCGGGGGGCTGGGGACAGGGTGCTCCTGGCTGCTGGCTGTGGGGTTCGCCGTGGCCTGTCTAGAAAGCCCTGGCCAGCCACATCCTGTTGCTTCTGGTGCTCACCACTTCCTCTCCACCTCGAGTTCTCTTCGTGCTTTTCTTCCTCGTTCTTTGCATCGTTTTTAAGATTCCCCGGGACCCGAGGGCTGGTCTGGACAGAAACTTGTCACTCACCCGGTTGGTTAACGTTGAGACGTCTCGTCCCTGAACCACCGGGTTAGCCTCAAAAAGACCTAGTTTCTAGAAGATACAAAATTCACATGAACAGAACAGACCTGCCTAACGAGTGTAGGCTGGCTTTTGTGTTTAGTTTTGCTTTCATTCCGTCCTCAGGACTGAATTCCTACCATGTGAGGCTGTTATGTAAAAGGTGATGAGGAGTCACCTGTCACACATCCCGATAGCCAGCACTTATTTTTTTCGCTTAGGGTTAATTTCGGTCCTCAGGGAACTTTTAAGAATGGACAACGTTGGCTAATCAATCAGTAAAGTAGTCGAGGCCTAACCCTTAGTGTTTACACTGCTCTTCTAGTTGCAAAGCATTTATGTATTTTTGGCATGATGACTTTCGTCGCTTTTAATATAAAAGTGGATTTAGCATATCAGAGAAGCAAAATTTGTACATGAAGAAGTCACCCGTAATCCCACCACCTTGAGGTGACACTGTCTGCACGCTTGTTTTTGTTCCCATTGTTGTTAAAGCCAGGTGAGACTGTGCACACACTGTCATTTGTTGGCTGTCTTTTTTATGTGACCCATGTAATGGCCATTTCTGGGGGGGACGGGAGTCTCCCTGTCCTCTAACATTACCCGGTGCTTCCTGGTAAAATGACCCCTCATTCATTCCCAGTCTTCTGTGCTAGGCTGGGCTTCCTGGGACCTGCGAATCCTCACAGCTTAGCTCAGATGACCCCTCCCAGGTACAAAGGCGTGCTGAACACATTTGACCACATCCAGCATCCTTTCCTCCTTCCCAAATGGTGGCTTTTTCCATTATTATTACCTAAATATATTTTGTTGACTTTTTACAGAGAGGAAGAGAGAGAGAGAGAGTTAGAAACATCGATGAGAGAGAAATACCGATCAGCTGCCTCCTGCACACCCCCCACTGAGGATGTGCCCGCAACCAAGATACAAGCCCTTGACCAGAATCGAACCTGGGACCCTTCAGTCCACAGGCTGATGTTATATCCACTGAGCCAAATCGGTTTGGCATGAAAAACAGTTTTAATGGTAGGCCAACCACCGCCCTGACTCGATGGAAGTTTCTGGACTGGCATCCGAACAGCTGTCCGGTTCCATGAGGTGGGGGACATCGGGGTTACTGTCAGAATTGGGACAGAGAAAAATCACTAAAGTAGGCACAGCCGACCCGATATGTAGCTGACGACGCGTCTCCACGTAAACACTGTTTTCTGTTTCACAGCAACCAAAAGAAATGAAGTCCACCGCCGGCAGCAAAGGAAATGAGGTAGGAAATGTTTTCTTCTGGAGTTTTTCTAGGAAACAATTCTCTCACCTCGTAATTTTAGAAAGCCCTTCAGCGGCCTTTGATGTCTTTACTAGAGGCCCGGTGCACGAAATTTGTGCCAGAGAAGGCCTTCCTTCCCCTGGCTGCTGGTACTAGCTTCCTTCCGGCCGACCCCGCCGGCCGGCACCCAGGATCTGGCCTTCACCTTCACAGCCCCGGCTTTGTCTGGCAGGTCATCTGGTCTAAGTAGCATATTACGCTTTTATTATTATAGCTATAAAGTCCAATTCCTGTTTCTCTGCTTACAAATGCAAAGCTTGATCATCACAAGACAATATAAGAAATGTTCTTCGTTAACAAAGAGGAAATTACCTCTAATAATGTCCACTTAAGGAAAATGACTACCGACATTTTGGTTCACATCCTTCTAGACCAGCGGTTCTCAACCTGTGGGTCGCCAACAGCTAGCAGGGTCTCCTAAGACCATCAGAAAACACAGAGATTTACATGAAGATTCATAACAGTTGCAAAATTACAGTGATGAAGTAGGGACAAAAATAATGTTATGGTTGGGGATCACCACAACATGAAGAACTGCATTAAAGGTTTGCGGCATTAGGAAGGCTGAGAACCACTGTTCTAGACTCTTCGCATGTGTTTCGTATAGATACGTTGCTTCGTAACCTGCTTTTTTTCTGTATCGCAATATGTGGTGAACAGCTTCCCATAACCTTCAACGCTCCTGAAGAACATGGTGTAACGTGGTTGGACTGTATTTCATCTCACAGGTGTGCCCTCTTTTCTTTAGTCACTCCTCCTTCGTTATACAGTATCTTAAAATGACTCGTTTTCTGCAAATAAGAGCGGAGCCTCAACATTTCTAGGTGGAAACCCCAGGTGAAAGCAGTTCTGTGATTTCATGGCGCCAAGGAGCTTGCTCTTCTGTTTACGGTCTGCATGCCCCTGGATGAGTGGATTCAAAGGATTAAATGGATGCAGTCCCAGGAGTCACCGTTGAGTCAGTCAGTGGGAGGGTGGCCAGATCTTGGGCTGGCAGTGGTCTTGGAGACCATCCGTTTCGTCGGCCTAGATACCAGGGCCTATGCCTGTGCCCTACAGGTTTAGGATTAGGGAGCCTGGGTCTGAGTCCATTCCGGCAGTGACCGCCCAGGCGACCCTCGACAAAGGGTCTGTTGGAGAAAGGCTGCATTGTTCCCTCTCGGAGATCGGGGTAGGGCTGCCCCCCGCTCTCTGCTCAGCGATGCTGAGGTGCCCGGGCACCCACACAGGGTGGCTCCCCAGCACCGGGGCCGGTGGCTGCTGTGTGATCTGCCTCCTGGCTTTCCACCTCCCCGCGCCTACGTAAGGTCTCTTTGAACGATGCGGGAGAACCAAGCACTTTATGAATCCTGTGTTCAACGACCATCCATCGAAGCCACCCACAAAACCACACAGACCCGTCACGCCACGCCACGCTCCATGTGCTTTCTTCCCAGAATGCTTCGGCCTCTTCCTCTTGTTGGAAAGGTCATCTGGCAAGTCTTGCAGCCCCACCAACGATGAGATGAGCCTCCTCCCAGGGCACACCCTGGGCGGAGGGCAGAGCTTCCAACACCCAGATGTCACATGAACAGAGCGTTTGAGCTTAAGAATATTCCAGTAAAGCCGAAACCGGTGTAGCTCAGTGGATAGAGCGTCGGTCTGTGGCCTGAAGGGTCCCAGGTTCAATTCCGGTCAAGGGCATGTGCCTTGGCTGCGGGCACATCCCCAGTAGGGGGTGTGCAGGAGGCAGCTGATCGATGTTTCTCTCTCATCGATGTTTCTAACTCTCTGTCCCTCTCCCTTCCTCTCTGTAAAAAAGCAATAAAATATATCTTTAAAAAAAGAATATTCCAGGAAACCCAAAGAGCGGGAGTCATTCTCCCTCCCTTCTAGGAGCCATAAAGGTTCCCCACATTTCCTGGCGGAAACATGGGCCCATGGGACCTGAAAGAGCCACAGCTCACCGGAACGGGGGCGGGAGCTGTGACTGGCATTTCCTGCTACCCGACACCCCGGAGTGACACTCAGTCTGAAGCACCCTACCGCCGAACTCTCTGCAGGCGAACTAACCCAACGGGAACCCTGGAAACCGCTCAACCATCAGCCCAGGGGCATCCTCCCCGATGTCAGAGCAAACCCTTGGATTTCCCCCGAGAGGGAACACTCTAGAAAAATTACATTGATTTGGATGGATGTCCTCTTACTTTCCAAATACAGGGGTACCTTGAGATACGAGGGCCCTAACATACGAGCTTTCTGAGATACGAGCCGTCGAGCGAGCGATGTTTGCTTTGAAATACGAGCAACAGTTGAGATAGGAGTCATCGCGCGGATCGGCCGGCTGCACACGACCCACCCGTTTACCGCGACTCGAGCGTCTCATAGTTTCCCACGCCTCAAGGTGACGGAACGGATTAAACTCGTATCTCGAGGTACCACTGTAATAACAAAACCGTACAGTACACATCAGAACCCTTCCATTGCTTCTCCTTTCCCCCCCAAGTGTGTCAGATCAGAATCATTCTATTTGACGCTGTTCTCTGAGCTCCCCCTGTTGGCGGGATTTTAACAGGACGCCCACGTGCACTGAAAAGAGGCCGCAGCCTTGAACATGGCTGTCTGTGCTACGGGGACAACCGAAGGGTCACCAAGTCCCTAACAGCAGGCTCCGAAAGGCAGCGGAGGCCTGGTAATGGCGGCCTCTTCCTGTCGTTTTCTGTGGGCAGCCATGTCATGGAGGATGGCCGGCAATTTAAATACATTTTATTGATTTTCCACAGAGAGGAAAGGAGAGGGATAGAGAGCTAGAAACATCCATGAGAGAGAAACATCGATCAGCTGCCTCCTGCACGCCCCCCACTGGGGATGTGCCCGCCACCAAGGTCCATGCCCTTGACCAGAATCGAACCTGGGACCTTTCAGTCCGCAGGCCGACGCTCTACCCACTGAGCCAAACTGGTTTTTGCAAATTATGTTGTTGTTGTTTTTTAATATATCCTTACTGATTTCAGAGAGGAAGGGAGAGAGAGAGAGAAATATCAATGATGAGAGAGAGTCATTAACCAGCTGCCTCCCGCACATCCCACACTGGGAATGGACCCCACAACCTGGGCCTGGGCCCTGACTGGGAGTCGAACCCTGACCTCCTGGTTCACGGGTGGCCGCTCCACCGCTGAGCCCCGCTCGCCAGGCCTTCCTGTTCACTCTTACTGCGCCTTCCTCTCTCCGCACCTCGCCTCTGCCTTCAGCTCCACCTGGTACCTAACACGCAGAGAGCCTTTCATTTCCTGTGGTTTGTGGGCTCCAGAGAGTCCACCCCTGCCCCCTGCCCCCGGGCTGGGGAGCTATGGGGCTTCACTGCGTGGACTGGGGCTCAGAACTGCCCCTCCTGGTGGGCCCTCGGCACCCTCAGGCCTCAGGGGCCCAGTGCTTCACACACAGACACACACACACACACACACACACACACACACGTCTCCCTGGGAGATCTAGATTAGACGTTTACTCTATGGGAAAGTAAACACACCCCAGCTGTGGTGCTATTGACCTTTCCAGCTAGAACAGTCGCCAGAGGAAATGCCGCTTTCTTTGTCAACAAGTGTAGTACGACCCCGAGCTGTTTCTGTTGTAGCTACACACACACACACACACACACACGGCTTGCTCTTAGTCTTAGCTCGAAAGTCAAAAGACTCATCTCCGAAAGCTAAAAAGCGAAGAGCTATTTATCGGAATTTCAACGGACGAAGCGAGGCTGGAACTGTAAAAGCTGGAAATGGTATCGCTTTGGACCAGTGGTTCTCAACCTTCCCAAGGCCGCGACCCTTTAATACAATTCCTCATGTTGTGGTGACCCCCAACCATATTTCATAGCTGTCATTTTGCTATTGTGATGAATGATCATGTAAATTCCTGTGTTTTCCGATGGTCTTAGGCGACCCCTGTGACAGTGTCGTTCGACCCCCAAAGGGGTCAGGACCCACAGGTTGAGAACCGCTGCTTTGGAGGCTTCAAGTTACTCTGTGGACATGAAGGTCACTCAAGCTCTGTACAAGGGGCTCTACACGAACAGGAGGGGCGGTGCATCCTGGGGCAGGTGTGGGGGTCCGCTCTGCACGTGTGTGGCCGTCAGAAGCGGGCCTGTGCAGAGAGCGGCGGCCGGCGCCTGTCTGTCAGCGTGACGGTGTCTCTCGCCCCCAGGGCTGCCACATGGTGACGGAGGAGCTCCACTCCATCACGTTCGAAGCACAGATCTGCCTCTACGGCCTGACCATAGACCTGGAGGTAGGCGTTTCCAGAAACATCCACCTGTCCCACGAACGTCCGCAGCCCCGGTCAGCAGCTGTGGCTAAAGACCTGTCTGTTCTGGTCTCTGTACCTCCCTGTTCCTTATATTCGTTTTCTTTTTTTTTCTTTAAAATATATTTTATTGATTTATTTTACAGAGAGGAAGGGAGAGGGATAGAGAGTTAGAAACATCAATGAAAGAGAGACATTGATCAGCCGCCTCCTGCACGCCCCCTACTGGGGATGTGCCCACCACCAAGGTCCATGCCCCTGACTGGAATCAAACTTGGGACCCTTCAGTCCACAGGCTGACGCTCTATCCACTGAGCCAATTCGGTTTCGGCCTTATATTCGTTTTAATTCAGAAAATCCATGCCTCAGGTACCTATGAATTAGTCAGCATAGACTCTTCTGGTGGGGTCTGAACGATAAAAATCTCCGGGGCATTAGGGATTCCATTCCCAGGTCGAGTGAACAGTTTGCGGGGAAGACTGTGTGTTTGCTTTGTTTCCTGGGATTTCCTGAGTCGGGGGTGCTCCGGGGAACCCCTAAAGAGAAACCAGTGTCCTGGAGCCAAGTCACGTCATGATGCATTGTCAAAAATGTAACTCGGACACACAGATCCCTCAGAAAGACTTTCTAAACGTAAACATAAATAACAGGAACACCAAGAGTACCTTTTGGTGCTCTGACCCTCTTTTAACCTCCACCATTGAACTCAAAGGAGGAATAAGAAACTCTGGGGACAGTGTCCACGGTCACCTGTGAGCTCCCTGCAGGCCGGGCATCATGCCCACATCTACTAACGACGCCTTTCTTCTTCTGAAACCAGACCAGCTCCTTGCCCGTGGTGATGATTTCCAACGTCAGCCAGTTACCCAACGCGTGGGCCTCCATCATCTGGTACAACGTGTCGGCCCACGACCCCCAGGTGCAGTCTCTGCTCCCCTTCCTCCTCCTTTAATCCCAGAGGGTTCGCTGGGTCCACCACACCTGTCCGCAGCAGAAACACATGCGTGTGCATAAAATGTGAGCATGCGTGTGGGTCACTTCGTTCCAGAGCTCCATCTCCCTCGTTGTATGCTTCCTCTCTCGTGTCATCGTCAAAGCAACGTGTTCACACGTTCACGGACGCTGAGAGCGTTCAGGCTGGCAAAGGTGGCCGGCGGAGGGTCTGGCCAGCTCCCCGGGAGGTGCGGCAGAGAGAGGTCGGGGGTCACCCTGCCGAGTGCTGGCTGGGCCATGGAGGGGTGGGGGGATGGGGGGGAGAGAGCGCCATGTACCAGAACTGATGGCTGCTGGGTTGGCTCCTCCCTCCTCTGGCCGCACCTCCCCCCAGCGCTTCGGCCGAGGCTGAGCCGCTTCCCAGACCGGTGCCTGGAGTGGACATGGGTGCGGCCCAACTGCCCTGGACGGCGCGGGTTTCCAGTTGGTTGTGTCTGTATTTAACCCATCGCCGTTCATTAGATTCAACCCACTCTAGGCTCCAGGGGGTGTCAGTGCCATCTTGAGACAGTGATCAGAACTTGGCTTCATGTCCAGACCGGTGTGGCTCAGTGGACAGAGCGTTGGCCTGCGGACTGAAAGGTCCCAGGTTCGATTCCAGTCAAGGGCATGGACCTTCCTTGCGGGCACATCCCCCAGTGTGGGGCATGCAGGAGGCGGCTGATCGATGTCTCTCTCTCATTGATGTTTCTAACTGTCTCTCTCCCTTCCTCTCTGTAAAAAATCAGTAAAATATATTTTTTTAAAAAGCCCGCAGACAACAGACGCTTTTCTGAACCCGAAGGCCGGAGAGGGCGGGCAGGCAAGCTGATAAGCACTTCCTCTGACCCCGGTGACCAAACCCAGTGCGAGTCCTGGAAACCCCCGGGGCCTAGGGAAAGTGGGTCAGCTGCAAATAACAACATCGCTTCTGCTGACCGCGAGGCCGGCGCTCCTGCCAAAGGGGCGAGCCCTCTAACCTGGCCCAGCCGGGCACGGCTCGCCGGGTCAGCTCCGGGGTCTCCCTCTGACCCCCTGCACCCGATGGGGAGACAGCCTGGACTCCGCTCTGTGCGATTCCTCCCCCACTGCCCCGCCCTGGCACCCCAGACAGACGGGCTGTGCTCAAGCGCCTGTGCTGGTGCCCTCTCTGCCTGCAGTGAGGAGACAGGACTCACCCCGTTGTTGTTTTTTTTTTAAAATATATTTTATTGATTTTTCACAGAGAGGAAGGGAGAGGGATAGAAAGTCAGAAACATCGATGAGAGAGAGAGACATCGATCAACCGCCTCCTGCACACCCCCCACTGGAGATGTGCCCGCAAGCGAGGTACATATTCCCGACCAGAATCGAACCTGGGACCTTTCAGTCTGCAGGCCGACGCTTTATCCATTGAGCCAAACCGGTCTCAGCTCACCCCGTCTTTTTAAACTTTTTTTTTTTAATGTATTTTATTGATTTTTTTTTTACAGAGAGGAAGGGAGAGGGATAGAGAGTTAGAAACATCGATGGGAGAGAGACATCCATCAGCCGCCTCCTGCACAGCCCCCACTGGGGATGTGCCCGCCACCAAGGTACTACATGCCCTTGACCGGAATCGAACCCGGGACCTTGCAGTCCGCAGGCTGACGCTCTATCCACTGAGCCACACGGGTTTCGGCTCACCCCGTCTTTAGAGCCAAGGACGGCCGACACCCCTGGAATGAAAGGTCCTTGCCTGGGAGCTGCAGGCGTTCAGAGCTCTTCCGCCGCCCCCCCCCCCCCCGCCAGGATGCGGGATACAGTGGTACCTCGAGATACGAGTGCCCTAACATACGAGGTTTTTGAGATACGAGCCGTCGAGCGAGCGATTTTTGCTTTGAAATACGAGCAGCAGTTGAGATGGGAGTCATCGCGCGGATCGGCCGGCTGCACACGACCCACCCGTTTACCGCGACTTGAGCGTCTCATAGTTTCCCACGCCCCAAGGTGATGGAACGAATTAAACTCGTATCTCGAGGCACCGCTGTACTTCTGTGCTCTCCAGCCTACGAGTGCCCTGGGGCTGCACACCCACCCCCCCCCCCCCCATCCTCCTCCTTCAGGAAAGCCCTCCCCCCGCTCAGCACCAGCCACCGCAGACGCCTCTGCTCCCGGAGGAGGACGGCAGGTGCAGCTCACCGGGCTCCTGAACCAGCGGCCCAGCCCATGGGGGTCTGGCCTGCAAGCGAACGGGGGTTTCCCTTCTCCATTCCGCCTGCTCCCTCCCTGAGGTGGGCGAAGGAGTTGACACCAGGAATCCATCGGGTCACAGGGTGCTGCTCGATGGGACATCGAACCCCGTTCCCCCTCTCTTTCAGAACCTGCTTTTCTTCAACAACCCGCCGCCGGCCACGCTGAGCCAGCTCCTGGAGGTGGTGAGCTGGCAGTTCTCGTCGTACGTGGGCCGCGGCCTGAACGCCGACCAGCTCGGCATGCTGGCCGAGAAGCTCACAGGTGCGTGCCGGGCGCCCAGGCCCGAGCCCCGGGTGGCGGGCACATCCCCAGTAGGACGTGTGCAGGAGGCAGCTGATGGATGTTTCTCTCCCATCGATGTTTCTGACTCTCTATCCCTCTCCCTTCCTCTCTGTGACAAATCAATAAAATATATTTAAGAAATAAATAAATAGCTGAAACGGGTGTGGTTCAGTGGATAGAGCATTGGCCTGTGGACTGAAAGGTCCCAGGTTCGATTCCGGTCAAGGGCATGTACTATGGTTGCAGGCACATCCCCAGTGGGACGTGTGCAGGAGGCAGCTGATCGACGTCTCTCTCTCAGTGATGTTTCTGACTCCCTATCCCTCTCCCTTCCTCTCTGTAAAAAGTCAGTAAAATTTAAAAAAGAAAGAAAGAAAGAAAGAAATAGGTCAGGATTTGAAGAATGTTATAATATTTACTAATATAAACATCCCTTTGGGTCCTTATTTACTTCCTAAACCACGGTAATAGGAAGTCAACATGTATTTGTGAGGGAATAGACCTTTTAAATATGTAGCACAGATAGCCACCATATGCTTCCAGGTCTCTATCAAAGTACTCTTATGAGTATAATTTTCTTAGAAATGTAGATAGAGCCTGGCCGGTGTGGTTCAGTAGTTTTAGTTTTGACCTATGAACCAGGAAGTCACGATTGGGCTCCCGGTCAGGCCACATGCCCACATTGTGAGCTTGGTCCCCAGCAGGAGGCGTGCAGAAGGCAGCAATCCATTATTCTCTCTCACCATCGATGTTTCTATCTCTCCCTCTCCCTTCGGCTCTGAAATCAATAAAAAATATAGTTAAAAACAAAAATACCATTCTGTAAAAAGAAAGATAGAGAAAGGAAAGAAGGAAGGCAGGAAGGAAAGAAGGAAGGAAGGAAAGAAGGAAGGAAGGAAGGAAGGAAGGAAGGAAGGAAGGAAGGAAGGGAGGAAGGAAGAAAGGAAGGAAGGAATTTAGATAGGAACTCTTATTTCCTCTCACTGGCCTGGATCAAAAGTCAGTGGCTCCTTATTGCCTATAGATTGCTTGTCCATTTTTTTCCCGGGAAGAGTCAGCACTCCTGGCACTCTGGCTTCCTCTACTTATGCAAATTGGTTTATGTTTATGCACCAACACTAGGCTGGTCTGTCTTCTGTTTTATATATGTTTTTATTGATGTCAGAGAGGAAGGGAGAAGGAGAAACATCAATGATGAGAGAGAATCATTGATCGGCTACCCCCTTCACGCCCCACACTGGAGATCAAGCCCCAAACCCAGGCATGTGCCCTTGACTGGACTCGAACCCGGGACCTTTCAGTCCACAGGCCGACACTCTATCCACAGCTAGGACTGACTGTCTCTTATATAACCCAGAATCATGTCCAGGATGCTTCATCCTCCGGTATTCTTGCTCCTGGAGGGGCCCCTCCTTCTCCTCGGATAATGCTATTTCCTCTCCATTCCTGAAGGCACGGTCCCGGACACCGACCCCCTTCCTAAAGCTATCCTTACCTCCCCCAGGGAAAAGCATCCGCCCCTTTATGATAAATGACAGGACACACATTTACTGTTTCTGCATCACGTACACTATAAACACAGAGCAGGTGCGTGAGAAGTGTTCGCCAGGAGGAGGGAACTCTAAACGGAGCACCACATCGAAGAGCCTAGTTAAGAAAAATGTCGTTTTTTTTCTTTCATTTTAGTCCAGTCCGGCTACAGTGATGGTCATCTCACCTGGTCCAAGTTCTGCAAGGTAACCGCAGGGGGAGGGGGAGGGGTGGCATTTACCGTCTTTTTTAAAAAAAATATTTTACTGATTTTTTACAGAGAGGAAGGGAGAGAGATAGAAAGTCAGAAACATTGATAAGAGAGAGACATCGATCAGCCGCCTCCTGAACGCCCCACAGTGGAGATGTGCCCGCAAGCAAGGTACATGCCCCCAACTGGAATCAAACCTGGGACCTTTCAGTCCACAAGCCGACACTCTATCCACTGAGCCAAACCGGTCTCGG
Organism: Lasiurus cinereus; assembly: GCA_011751065.1. Lineage (NCBI taxonomy): Eukaryota > Metazoa > Chordata > Mammalia > Chiroptera > Vespertilionidae > Lasiurus > Lasiurus cinereus. The sequence goes on along the minus strand of JAAGEH010000413.1, from coordinate 309,464 downwards.
CTGCCATCTTTTTTAAATAGAGCTCCTTTTTCTCTAGCTGGCAGCTGTAGATAGTCCTTTAATCTCCCCTGCGGGGCGCACTCAATTTGGAAAGATAAGACTGCTTTAAGCTTCGATTTGTAATGTTCGCCAATTTCCGCAGTGTAAATATTCTCAACATGGCCAACTTCAAGGCCAGGAGTCACCAGATATAGGGTTGGAAAAGATTTGCACCGTTGGCTGACCGAAGGTGCTCCAGCAGACAGTGGGTATGCCAATTCTTCATTCTGGTTGTGTAGGCCAAAAACTTCCCTGGATTTCTGCAGAGCCTTTATGAATATGAATGACTATGACACCAAGTGGAGCTTCCCTCCTTCTAGGGGTGACATTTTTTTTGTAATTGAGAATGGGGTTCCACTACATATAAGTTAAAACAGCCTGGAAAACACTTTCTAATGGTGTGCAATGGCCCACCATAATTTGGTTTTATACTAGTAGTAAAATAAAATGTAATGAATCCTTAAAAAAAAAAAAAAAGACTGCTTTAAGATGGAGGAAATACATTGTAAACCACCAGTTGGATGTTGATGTTTGCAATTTGGGCTGTGTTTTGTTTATTTTTTTAATGTTGCCATGGGGATCTTGTATATACCTTTGTATATACTCGTCTAAATATTTCCTCCAGATAAAAATCCTAAAACACTGTTGTTACGCCTAGAGTTAAAGGAATACTGACCTCTTTCAATGCACCTTGCCAAGGAGCCTCCTGGGAACCTGGTCTGAATTCCAGGCCTGAGCAGACATGAGCGCTCCTGTCTCCCTGTGTCCCGGCCAGCATCGGCTCTAGCGTTTTTATAGTTTTGTAGATCTGGTGGCTGAGGTGTAACGGCGCTCCTCTGTAAGACGCCATGCCATAATCTGGATTTTGAGGATTTTTCTGGATATTATTTGTAAAAAGAAACTCTCTATAAAGTGTGGTCTCACTTCCAGAAGTTCTTCCACTGAAAAAAAAAAAAAAAAGGGCCTTGAGCCGAAACCGGTTTGGCTCAGTGGATAGAGCGTCGGCCTGCGGACTGAAAGGTCCCAGGTTCGATTCCGGTCAAGGGCATGTACCTTGGTGGCAGGCACATCCCCAGTGAGGGGCGTGCAGGAGGCGGCTGAGCAATGTCTTTCTCTCATCGATGTTTCTAACTCTCCATCCCTCTCCCTTCCTCTCTGTGGAAAACCAATAAAATATATTTTTTTTTAAAAAAAGAGGGGGGCCTTGAAGTGTTACATGGGCGTCACCCCGGGAATCACCTCTGCGCTGTGTTCGTTTGTGCTAACAGGAGCACTTACCTGGGAAATCCTTCACCTTCTGGACGTGGCTGGAAGCCATACTCGACCTCATCAAGAAGCACATCCTCCCGCTTTGGATCGACGGGTGAGTGACAGGTCGCAGTCTGCACACGAGTTCGCCAGGCCTTTGCTTCGCCGCTGCCGGCTTCCCTTCTCGCTGCTTCTTGAACACGTTGCACGGTGCGGAGGGGAGGTCGCTGCGGGCCTCCCATTCCTCGCAGAACATCCGTCCGCACTTTGCTCCGTGTAAGACCCGTTTCAGACACAACGGAGTTCTTCCTCGACCAGATCCCGGCCTGCTCTTGGTCAATCCATCCCCGGAGGATGCCAGTGCCCGAGGGCCTGCCCTGGACCAGATCATACGACCTTGACCAGATCATACGACCTTGACCCGAGCTTTGCTCCCTTCCCAGGTGTGTCATGGGCTTCGTCAGCAAGGAGAAGGAGCGTCTCCTGCTGAAGGACAAGATGCCCGGGACCTTCCTGCTGCGCTTCAGCGAGAGCCACCTGGGTGGCATCACCTTCACCTGGGTGGACCACGCCGACAGCGGTGTGTGCTCGCGGGGTGGTCCTGAGCCAGGGCTGTGGGCTTGGCCGCTGGGGTTTCCGTTCTCAGAAGTGCCTGGGGTCGGGGGAGGGGGGTCCCTGGCTGCCTGTGGCTACGTGGGCCTCTCCAGCAGAGACAGGGTTGATTCCAGCCCTGCCGGCGTGTGGGAGGCAGGCGTCTGCTCTGCCCCCACCATCGGCCGCTGCCGCTGATACTGGGGAGAAGGACACAGAGCATTGCCGGAGCTGCCGGCAATTGAACGGTACCTGATGGAGGGGGTGAGGAGAAGAAAAAGACAGACAAGAAAAGATGGGGTGGGGAGGTCTGAGACTTGGGTCTGCAGCCCCGAGTTTATTTCCAGCACAGGATTTAAGCACCAGCAGAGGAGGGAGTGACACAAATCAGGTATTGGCAAACACAGTCACTGACCTTCTGAGGAATCAAGACCTTGCAAGATCTTGCAACAGAGGCATCAACATTTTTCCAGCCAAGCTGTTTAGTTATGTCTGAACTCTGCATTCACATCTCTGTTTATTACACTGCAGGGTGAGAGAGCAGAGAGCTATGTCTAGAGTCTGCATTCAGATCTCTGTTTATTAAACTGCAGGGTGAGAGAGCAGAGAGCTATGTCCAGAGCCTGCATTCAGAATTCCATTTATTAACCTGAAGAGTGAGAAAGCAGAGAGCTATGTCCAGAGCCTGCATTCAGGTCTCCAGTACCCCCATATGCCCGGGGCAGCTCCCCACAGAGCCTGTGGGGAATTAGGCACTGAAAGCAGGGAAAGTGGGCAAAGGATGATCATCACAGGTGACAGGTCACGCGGGTGTGGGGAGGAGGGGGTCACAGAGGGCGGCACCCCTCCAGGCCCCCCCGGGACCAGATCCCAGGCAATAAGGGCTGGGGGTTGGGAAGAGCAGGTGCCTCCCGACTAGACCAGCGGTTCTCAACCTGTGGGTCGCTACCTCTTTGGGGGTCGAACGACCCTTTCACAGGGATCGCCTAAGATCAGCGGAAAATACCTATTTCCCATGGTCTTAAGAACCAACACACCGCTCCTCGGTGTAGCCAAGTGTAGCCATGTCATTTACTGTTGTCCTAGGAAGACTGTTGCCCATGCTACACCACGATTCAAGACAAAAAATTTCATTTATTTGTCATGAGAAATAAATATTTCACCATATATAATTACATATTGTTTTTGTGATGAATCCCTATGCTTTAATGATGTTCCGTTTGTAACAACGGAAATACATCCTGCCTATCAGATATTTCCATGACAGTTCATGACAGTAGCACAATGACAGTGATGAAGTAGCCACGGAAATCATTGTATGGTTGAGGGTCACCACCCCAGGAGGAGCTGTCTTAAAGGTCGCGGCCTTAGGAAGGTGGAGAACCACTGGACTAGACGGTCTCGGCCACGAGGCTGTCCGTCTTTCCATACGACAGGCAGGTCTCAGGAGGCAGAGGGACGGCGTTCTGATGTCAGCTCCCCTGTCCCCGGGCCTACGATGCCCAGCAGACTAGGACGTGTGTCCTCCCCTCAGAACAGAACCATCGTGGTGCACAAAGCACCGTTCATGTCCCTACAATCCCATGCAGGGTCCATGTTCTGCGTCCGCCCCGACAGCTCCGCTTGTCTGTGGGCGTGACCATCCGTGGAACGGTGGTCCCAGGTCACAGGGACCGTTGCTTCCTCCAGCCTGGGCTGTGTCCTCTCTCCCCGCTCCTGGGGGGGGCCTGGCCTGTGGGGCCGCAGAGCGGGCGGGCGCCCGGTTCTGACCCGTGACGTGAAGACCCCGTGGGCAGGAAGGAGGCACGGCCCCACGAGGGCGCCCGCGGGAACCTGACCCCCCTGCTCCCTGTCTCCCCAGGAGAAGTGAGGTTCCACTCGGTGGAGCCCTACAACAAGGGCCGGCTGTCCGCGCTGCCCTTCGCCGACATCCTTCGCGACTACAAGGTCATCATGGCCGAGAACGTCCCCGAAAACCCCCTCAAGTACCTGTACCCCGACATCCCCAAGGACAAGGCCTTCGGGAAACACTACAGCTCCCAGCCCTGCGAAGGTCTGGTTCTCTCTGTGGGCTCTCTTTTCTTTTCAAATATACATTTTATTGATTTTTTTACAGAGAGGAAGGGAGAGGGATAGAGAGCTAGAAACATCAATGAGAGAGAGACATCGACCAGCTGCCTCCTGCACGCCCCCCACTGGGGATGTGCCCGCAACCAGGATACATGCCCTTGACTGGAATCGAACCTGGGACCTTTCAGTCCGCAGGCCGATGCTCTACCCACTGAGCCATACCAGTTTCGGCTCTCTTTTCTTTCTGTTTTGGAAAGTAGCCTCGCGCAGGGTTGAAGGGAAGGAAGTTCCTCTTTGGTGTAAGATCCAAGGCATAGGCGGCGTGTGGGCGGTTCCTGGAAAGGGACAGCCTTCAGGCCGGCCAGTGGCTGTGTGGCCTGCCCTCGCCCTGCTGTGTCCACGGGGACCTCTCCAGCCACTGGCAGAGTTGGGGTGTGTCCTTCCTTCTCCGGACCCACAGCCTTCACTCTGTGCCTGGGGGAGAGGCATGCAGAGAGGAGGTGATTGGAAAGCCATCAGAAGTCCAACAAGTCTGTTTTGGGGGGAAAAAGAAAAAGAAAAGCCCAGGGCTTCTAAGCTTTATGCACTATATAGACTTGAGGCCAGTGCTTGGCATTCGTGCTCTGGAGGAGGTATGTGTGGGGGGAGTGCTTTCAGCCCGGCCTGCGCCCTCTCACAGTCCAGGACCACTCAGGGGATGTCCACCTGCTGGCTTAGGCCCCATCCCCGCCTGCAGCAGAGACGGGAGAGCCTCCTGCCACCACCGCTGTACTCGCCAGCTGTGAGCCCGGCTTCTGGCTGAGCGGCGCTCCCCCTGTGGGAGTGCACTGACCACTGGGGGCAGCTCCTGCATTTAGCGTCTGCCCCTGGTGGTCAGTACGTGTCATAGCGACCAGTCGTTGTGCCATTTGGTTCATTTACATATTAGCCTTTTATTATAGAGGATATGTTTTTTACTTATGATGATTATTGGTGTCAGTTTATTTATTTTGTTAAATATATCTTTATTGATTTCAGAGAGGTAGGGAGAGGGAGAGAGATGAATACATCAAAGATGAGAGAGACTCATTGGTCGGCTGCCTCCTGCATGCTTCATATCTTTCTAGACTTTTTTTCTAGTTTCACCAATAACAGTGGTAACGGCCGGAACCATTTTGGCTCGGTGGATGGAGTTTTGGCCTGCAGACTAAAGGGTCCCGGGTTCGATTCCGGTCAAGGGCACGACGTACCTTGGTGGCGGGCACATCCCCATTGGGGGTTGTGCAGGAGGCGGCTGATGGATGTTTCTATCTCATCGATGTTTCTGGCTATCTCTCTCCCTTCCTCTCTGTAGAAAAAAAAAAAAGAAAGAAAATCAATAAAATATATTTTTTTAAAAATAAATAATCGTGGTAACGTGTTTCCCGACACTTCCTTTTCCAGTTTCACGGCCGACAGAAAAGGGGGAGAAAGGTTACGTCCCTTCTGTCTTCATCCCCATCTCAACCATGTAAGTAGTCTGAGCCTCCTGGGAACCGTTTATTATTGAACTCACCAAAAAAAAAAAGAAGCCGCCGAAACCGGTTTGGCTCAGTGGATAGAGCATCGGCCTGTGGACTGAAAGGTCCGGGTTCAATTCGGTCAAGGGCATGTTCCTTGGTTGCGGGCACATCCCCAGTAGGAGGCGGCTGATCGATGTTGCTCTCTCATCGATGTTTCTAACTCTCTATCCCTCTCCCTTCCTCTCTGTAAAAAATCAATCAAATATATTTAAAATAAAGAAGCCTTTCTATAGGAGACGTAAGGGTGGAGAGAACACACATCCCCAAGAATAACGCGTCTTAGTGCTCCCGCTCCATTTTCGTGACCACAGAGAGCTAGTCTACCCTGCCTGCGGCTCCTCAGCGGCCCTGGGATATGCCGTGTGGGCAGGTGATGCACGAGGCAGCTCAGTGCCACCACTAGACCAGGCCCTCGCAATGAGTCCCTGACCCTGTCAGCCACACGGGCTGTGACTGTTTCATCCTCTTCGCTGTCTTCCTTGTGATTCCCTTCAGCCGAAGCGATTCAGCCGAGCCGCCGTCTCCGTCCGACCTTCTTCCGATGTCTCCCGGGGTGTACGCGGTGCTGAGAGAAAACCTGAGTCCCGCGACCATCGAAAGCGCAGTAGGTCCCCTCTCCTCTCCGGGCCCCTCTCCGTGGTCCAGGGCATCCGGTCCCAAGTGAGCAGAGAGTGTGCAAAGCCAGGTCCAGGGCATCCGGTCCCAAGTGAGCATTGGGGTGTGCGAAGCCAGGTCCAGGGCATCAAGTCCCAAGGGAGCAGAGGGTGTGCGAAGCCAGGTCCAGGGCATCCGGACCCAAGTGAGCAGAGGGTGTGCGAAGCCAGGCCCAGGGCATCCGGTCCCAAGTGAGCAGAGGGTGTGCGAAGCCAGGTCCAGGACATCCGGTCCCAAGTGAGCAGAGGGTGTGCAAAGCCAGGTCCAGGGCATCCAGCCCAAGTGAGCAGAGGGTGTGCAAAGCCAAGTCCAGGGCATCCGGACCCAAGTGAGCAGAGGGTGTGCGAAGCCGGGTCCAGGACATCCAGCCCAAGTGAGCAGAGGGTGTGC